>PVLA01004522.1:0-173631 GCA_004027455.1 Hydrochoerus hydrochaeris
TATATATATATATATATATATACATATATACATATATATAGAAACCTACATTGTCAAAGAGACTAGAGAGCAGCTATCTACCTATGAATGATTTCAATAAATTCTGTAAGGCAGAAAACCAGCAGGGAAGTCATGTCTGAAACATGCAAGGTAAAGGAAGAGTTAGCAAGTACTCAGTGAGGGGAATTTGGACCAAAAGGATAGGTGGCTAGCCTTGCAAGATTCCCCAGATGCTTAGAAATGGATATTTTGGTATAGCAAAAGTGCAAGTGAAACGTAAGGCTAAAAACAGAATTATTTAAAGATAATAAATTAAGCAACCAGTATCCCAGGCCTATTACATAAGTAGAATGTTGTTACCTGAGATTTATTACTTCCAAAACTGATGAATCAAGAGTTTCTTTTCTGAAAATGTAATATCCACCCTCCTTAAAAGAGACCTCTACATTCTGGGTTTTGGTGGACTGCTAGCATTATAGCTACCTCTCATCTGGTAATCATTAAACAAAGCATACTCAAATTTACAAAGCTCATGATCCACTTTTAGAACATTATTCTTAATATGAATGAGAAGCCTAGGATTGATAAAAAATGCAAAAATTTTTTTTGATAAAACAAGAAACATAATTCCAGAAGGAAGCAATAATGCAGGAAACAGTAAAGTGCTAAAACATAAACCTGTGTATTCTCAAAGAAATTGAAGACTTCATTTATAAAAGGAAAGCAGAACACTTTAATTAAGGAATCAATAAGAAACAAGATAAGTTCTTACAAATTAAGAATATGAGGCTCACAGAGTTGCCCCATAGTTTAATGGTAGAGCATGTATCTAGCATATGTGAAGCCTGGAATTCACTCTTAGCACTCTCCCCCAGCATAAATGCCAAGAAAACAATTCACTAGTTAAGAGGAAGACTGAATTGAGAAAATCTGAAAAGAACAAAATTGAAGACAAAGAATGGTATGGGAGAAACAATAAGAAACCAAGAGACATAATACAATAAGCAAATGAGGTCCATCAGTAGACAAATAGGAATTTGGAGAAGAAAAATACAGAAAATAGAGGTGTAGAAATTAATAGAGATAGAATATAAGAAAATTTGAGTTGAAAAGATAAGACTCCACAGTTAAAGATCCCATTTTAACAAATGAACAAGTAAGTGAATAAAAAATCTAAGGACATCAGAATAAAATTTCAGGATACCATGAATTAAGAATTTAATAACTTCCTCAGAGAAAAATCAAATAACATACAAAATATCAGATATCAGAGGCAATATTATATCCTGTTAAACAGTACAAGGAAAAGTGTTTTCAGCTGAAGTTGAATAGTTTCGGGGGTGAAATACAGATATTTTGAGACAAAATCGGCAATTACATCAAGAGATACTAAAGTTAAAAGAAAAAGCAAACAATATGAAAGGCAAAGAGTAACAGAGGTTCAATCAAGTGCACATAAATGTAGGCCAGGGGATGTCTGAGGTATTAAGACTAGAAAGCAATTAACCCAGTTAAAAGGAAGAAAATCAGGACTTGAATAAGAGGTTTTCTAAAAATCAAGGGCACAATAAAATTTCAAATTTTATTGAACATTTGAAAACTTGAAGACATAATAAAAGCAATGCAAAAAAATTACTAATAATAGAAACTCTAGATAAACAACAGATTGTATACAAAAAGAAGGGTTATATATGACTGTGACTTTTTAAATTGTGATGAAGTGTCATAACATAAAACCCATCATTCTATCATTTAAAGTACGTAGGGCTGCATGGTTCTCATTACTATATATTTGTAGTAAATTTTGAAATCAAAATGCTCTTTTTGTATTCAGGATCTCTAGCAATTTAATATGCATTTTAGCATCAGCATTTCTACTTCTGGAAAAAAAACCAATGGGATTTTGATAGAGATTGTATTGAATCTTGGACTCATGTTAGATAACATCACCATGGTTAGTAACAGTAATCTTTCTAATCCAGAAACACAAGATGTCTTTCTATTTCTTTAGAGCTTTTTTGAGCTTTTCAGTTATGCTTTGTAGATTTTAGTGTACACATCATATACTTTTTTGGTTTAATTTATTAATTATTTTATATTTTATTCTTGTAATTACAATGGGATTGTTTCTAAAATTAGATTGTCCTTCTAGATTGTTCATTACTAGTATTAGAAATACAATTATTTTTGTGATAATCCCATGCCCTATATCTTTGTTGAATTCATTTATTAGTTTTAATTGTGCTTGTGACTATGTTTTCTAGAATTCTCTCTAAAGATCATATCACCTGCAAATAAAGATATGACTCTTTTTAAATATGGATGCTTTTTTATTTATTTTCTTGTCTAATTGTTCTGGCTGAAACTTCCAGTACAGTATTGAACAGAAGTGATCAAAGTGGCATCTTTTCCCTGACCTAATGAAGAAAGCTGTCAGTCTTCTATCATTGAACATGTTACTTGTAAACTGTTATAAATTTCATTATCATGTTAAGTAAGTTCTCTTCCATTCCTAGCTTTTAAAATATTTTTACCATATAAAAACACTGGATTTTCTCATATGCTTTTTCTGCACTGAGATGACTGGGGTTTTTTGTTATTTGTTTCCCTTTATTAAAATGGTACTTTATACTGACTGACCCTTGTATGTTGAATCAGTTTTGTATTTTCAGATAAATCACTATTGGTCATGGTGTAAATTCCTTTCAACATCCTATTGGAGTTGTTTGTTACTTTATTGATGATTTTTGCACATCAATGCATGAAGGGTATTGGTCTATAGCTTTCTTTTCATGTGATGTCTTTCTATGGTTTCATTACTTGGGAATATAATGGTGAAAAAGGAACTCTTCTGCACTGTTGGTGGGAGTGTAGACTGGTGCAACTGCTGTGGAGGTCAGTCTGGAGAATCCTCAAAAAGCTGGAGTTGGAAGTCCCATTTGACCCAGCTATTCCACTCTTAGGCATATTCCCAGAAAAACTGAAAACATCTTACCACAGTGATATATGTGCACCCATGTTTATAGCAGCACAATTTGTAATAGCCAGATCTTGGAAACAACCTAAGTGCCCATCAACTGAGGAATGGATAAAAAAATTGTGGTACTTTTATACAATGGAGTACTACTCAGCTATAAAGAATGATCACATTGAGGTATTTATAAATAAATGGATGCAACTTGAATCCATACTCTTAAGTGAAATAAATCAGACTCACTCATATAAATACCTTATAGTCTCCCTAGTGTAAGAAATGGTAAGAGTACATAAGATTTTATGGTAATCATGGTTCACCATTATATTAGTTTGAAGTCTTATGTTTTCATTCATTGGTTGGAATGGTTTTATTCTGTTTTGTTTGATTTTAATATATGTGATGGTATGAATAGTTATTTTGAAGAAAAGACAATATGGCAGCCATTGTGATTTAATATTATCTTGCTCTGAAGTCCTACCATGCTTTTGTTTTTCTATTACCATTGGTTCTATCATGTTGTGTCTCACTGGATTTTAATATGTATGATAGTATAAACAATTTTTTTATGGAAAATGAGATAATATAGTAGCCATTGTTCATCTTTGGTTATTTGGTTTAGAATGCCTTGTAATACTTTCATTCTCTTGAGTGGTTTTAGTCTATTTGATTAAGTTTGACATTATTGTGTATAAAGCTAAGCTCAACTATTTCAAAGAAAGAGACATTATGATAGCTACTGTTAATATTCAATTGTCTTGTGAAGTGCTGTGTTGTTTACATTGTTCTGTTCTGATCTGCTTAGATCTGTCCTCTTTTGTTTTATTTTCTTTAAAATAAATTGGCATATAGAGACATAAAGTAAAAATGCAGAATTTTAGCAAAATAGAGAGTTTTTCTTGAAATACTTATAATACAGAGTTCGAACTCTTCACATTCTTTGATGACATTCTCATGTATAATACCAGAGAAGCACCAGGTCAGGAAAACAATGTTAGGAAGTCACGCACAGGAGGATGAAAGTTAAAGTGGTAGAACCGTTTATCTCTCCTTCCATCTTATTAGGAAAACACACACACACACACGCACGCACGCACACATGCACACACAAATATATGTGTAAAAATGAGAAAATTGTCAAAACATTGGAGCTGCCAATCACCCAATAATAACTACCACAAGAAAGACTGCCAGAACCACAAACATGCACAAAGGCCATTGTGATCTTACACAAAACTTCTACAAGGACAACTGCCTAGTAACTGTCTGGTGCCTCTTTGGTCATTAGTCATGGTGGTCAATGATTATTTAAATTTTAACTTGATTACAATTGCTTCCAAATGATGTTTTTTCTTTTGCTTAAAGAATCACAACATGGGTGCAGAAATTGAGTATATTTTTGTTTACAATCACTGACTCAACACGATAGCTCAGGAGGTGTCCTGCCATAAAGCATTATGTGATCAGGGTGATTCAAGGCATAGCTCACCTGGGAAATAGCGTACAACAAATTCTGCAGCTTTTGAAAGACACAGGGTCTTCAATAAAATGCACGATTTTGCCCTGTATTTAAAAAATAGTTGAAGAACCCCTTTACTGACAATGAAAAGTGCTATGTTTTTGTTAGTTTCACTTTTGGACTGAACTCTCTAGGATTCTCACCTCGAAAGATGGCTGGGTGCTGGCATAACATTCTCTGGACACTGGCTGGCTGATGTGTCAGAATTCACTCATACAGACTGGACTCTCTACCACCTTTGTTTTGGTATCAAAGCACTGTTCTGGTTAAATTCAACATCATTTGATATGATTCTATGGGAATATATGTATTCAAGTCAAACAGCAATTTAGGATTTAGAAAAGTGCTTTTCAAGTTGTTTTCTAACAGAACCCACAGATTTTTATATCATAACCTCATACTAAAGCAAACATGCACTCATTCTAAAACGAGTCGAAAACATTTCACAAAATATTCTTAGAACATGTATTGCAAGCAAATTAATTCTATTGTGCTCTGTTCATGGAAAAAGATGCTGTTGGAAACCTACAAAATTGAATTTATGTCCCCAACTGTTTATGAACCAGTTTGAAAGAACAAAGATGTGAGAAATGTATTTTTCTCTATTTAGGTATCTGTATGATGAAATGATAGCCAAGATTTTGTGTACTGGGAAACATTTGATATTGCTATTCAAGGTCATCTGAGTGAAGAAGAAAGGTATTTTATTTTAAAAATAGTAACTACAATTTATTGCCAACCCTATTGTTATTATAGCATTAGGCTTTTTACAAAATGTTATATTTATTTCTAAAATGTCGATGTGGTCTCATGTATTCAGAGCTGGGGCTTGTGGAAGGCAAACACCATGGGAGCACAACACATCCCACTGGACTCATCTATTGATGAGTTCACAGCTGAATGTACCGCTAGCAGGTGGGAGCTAGTTGGAAGAGGTGTGTGACTAGGAGAGTTTATCTTCCTTCCCCAGATCCTCTCTCCTCTGTTTTCTGGCTGTTATGAGGTGAGCAGCTCTCCTCCACTATGCCCTTCCATCATACCATTTTTGCCTTGGAGCCGGCTGACCGTAGACTGAATCCCAGAAAACCGTGAGCCAAATTGAACCTTTCGTCCTTTAAACTGTGGGTATTGGGTATTTTGTCCCAGCATCTGGAAAGCTAATACATAAACATTTTCTCTAAGCTTCACTAGAACCCATGATTTAAGAGTACTATTATTCCTCCAGGGGAAGAACTCCTACTTTACAGAGGATGGTAATTAGTAGTAACAAGAAGCTAGGTATGGTGGCACATGTCTTTAATCTTAGCACTCTGGGAGGCTGAGGCAGGAAGATCATAAGTTGGAACCCAGCCTGGGTAACAGCGACTCAGCAAGATTTTCAAAATAAAACATAAATTAAAAGGGCTTGGGATGTAGCTCATTGTGATGGCATTATGTTTAATCCCTAGCAACATACACACACACACACACACACACACACACACACACACACACACAGAGTTTCAAACAGAGGAAGAAGATTGACTTGGCCTAATGTTATAGTTGCTGAGACTCAGTAGATTTGAGCATGACAGCTTCTAAGTCTCAGGACGGTAAGGAATAGCAGTTTCATACAACAGAGCTGGTCAACAGCTCTGGACACAGATAATGGCTCTACATTTTATGGGTTTTGTGTAGCTGAGGAACCCAGAGCTAATGGCTCAGCACCTTTTATATCAAGCAGAAACAGGCTGGTCTCCCTCCCTGAGTGTGAGCAGCAGCACAGTAGTCATGTGTGGTTGCCTAGGGAATAGCTCACACACAGCTCTGGGCGGGTCGCAAAGTTTACCACACTCAGCAACTCTCGGGTCCACAGCAGACTGCCCATCCCAACAATTTCCCAGTTTACAAATGAGACACCCGGGGCTGAGAGATACCACTTTTAAATTCACACAAGTAAGGCAGCATGTCACACTTCCTAATGTATCTGCTGTGTTCTCATGAAAGTGCTTTCACTTGACCACACAGCCTTTCTTTGATCTCACAGATCACCTGGTACTTTTCACCCAGAATCTACCTAATGCTACTGGTAATTATGGACAAGTCAAAATATAAGACACTAGCCCTGAATCACTGCACACACAAACTCAAGCATAGAAGTGGGAACAATTTCTAGCAGAGGGATTTCTCAGCCAAAGGCCTTTGTGATTTTTGGTAAGTAGCGCTGAATTGCCCTTCATAAAGGTTGCATCAATGTATACTCTGAACGAGTTTGTAAGGGAGGAACTGCTTCCTCATACCTTCAACAAAAGTGTGACCAGACTTCAGTCTGCCAATCTCGCAGGAGAAAAATGGAATCTCGGTGCAGTTTTGATTTATCATGAGATGGGTATCTTTTCACTTAATGTGTATTCCCTTTTATAAAACTGTCACATTCTTTGCCAAACTTGTCCTTTTTTTAATTTTTAAGAATTTTAAAAATACATATAGTGAAAGTACTCTTTTTTTAGTTTGTTGGTTATGCAAATTTTTCCCATACATTCATTTTTTTGTCATTAAACTTGGCAGAATATCATCCTCAATTTATACATTTAAACACTTCTTTTTCTTTTTGTTTTATCTATTCATTATAAAGGGTATTACAAAGGCTACAGACAAGCAGCCGGATGATGAGATACCTAGAACAAGGTCAAGAAGCATCCCCAGTGCAGGACTTCTGCCTCCCTCCAGCACATGAATGTGTTCTCCAAACTCCATACTTCAGGGATTTTTATAGAGGCGCCATCACACAGGTATGATTTATCATCAACTCAATCTCCAGCCCCTTTCTTCTTCCTGAAGAACGATAGGACTTAGACTTTCAAGCTTCTGGTCCTGGCTTTGGTTTTTCTGATGGCCAGTTCCCATTTTGAATCCTACCAAGAATCATCTTAGAAGACACTCGTTTTGAGTTTTGTTGTTTTTTGAGACAGGGTCTCACCATATAGCCCAGACTGGCCTCCAGTTCACAGTGATCCTCCCACTTCAGGCTCCCAGTGCTGGGATTTAAAGGTGTGCACCACCATGCCCAGCACATACTATTCATAATTACTGGGTACAACCTGAATACCTAGGTCAATGGGCAAGCAAAATGTGGCATATCCAAGTAATAGAACACTACTTGGCAATAAAAAAGAACAAATTACTGATATACTCAATAAAGTGAACAAATCTCAAAATCTTTATACCAGACACAAAAACAGTACATATTACATGTTATGGTTTAGATCTAAAATGTTTCACAAAAGTTTTATATGTTTAGAGGCAGGGCTTTTAGAAGGTGATTGGACCATGAATGCACTACACTCAATAAAATGAACCCCCAAACTCTTACAATGGGTGAAAGCTAGACATAAAGAGCACATAACTATGTGAAACTCTAGATAACTAAACTTAATCCAGGCTGCAACACCACACATGCTTCTGCATATTTTATCTTGTTTCTAGTGGAAAATGCAAGAAATCAGGAAGTTACATTAAAAAAATAAGGTCTATAATTATCAAACAAAACAATACTGGACAACTGTTATATCACCAGTTAATAGCTCAGTGCTGGTTAGTTTTTCTATGACAGCAAAATGAAAGACTGAGCCCCAGACTCCAAGTAAACTGCCCAGGAAATGACCAGACTCACCTATCAATTACTGAACTGTAGTAATTACCAGGTGGCTCAGAAAGGACATAAAGTCTAACATTAGATATTATTCCCTTCCCTTTTTTCTAGACAGATTAGATAGTACCAAAGAACTTCTCTTTCTATGGAAAATTGTAGTGAAGAGCCTATAATTAAGAAAAGCACTTTGATGCTACCACAAGGGAAAAACAAAAAAAAATCAGTCTTAATTGTGAATATAGATATAAAAATCCAAAATGAAATACAAATACAATAATCAATCAAACCTAGCATCATAGTGAAAAAGTAACTTACTGCAATCAAGTAGGACACAGTACAGGAAGGAAACGATGATTTATTCATAGAAATTAACATTCTTCATATTGGTGAATCAAAGGAAAATACCCCTGAACAACTGGTTAAACACTAATGTTGAACACCTACTCCTTTTTATTTTTTATTTTTTTAATTGGTGTATGTTTGTAGTACATAATTATTACATTCATCATGGGTATCCACTTTTTTTTTTTTTGTCATTTTTGAGAAAGGGTCTTGCTATGCAGTTCAGGCCATCCTTGAACTCACTTTGTAGCCCAGGCTGGCATCAAACTCACAGCAATCCTCCTGCCTCAGCCTCCCTAGTGCTGGGATTACAGGTGTGTGCCATCACACCCGTTTAACACTTTGTTTTCTTATTTGGTAGTACTGGGCATTGAAACCAAATTCTTGTGCATGCTAAGCAAGTGTTCTACTTCAGAGGTGCAACCTCAGGCCTTTTTGTTTTTAGACATAGTCTCACAAAAACTGCCCAGGCTGGCCTTAAATTTTCACTCCTCTGGCCTCAGCCTTCAGAGTAGCTAGGATTACAGGTGTGCACCACCATGCCTAGATTCCAATGTTTTCTTTTAATCTCTCTAGCATTACTATGACATCATGTGTGAGACAGGAGTATCTTTTCTTTTGACCTCCTAGGTGTCTGTTCAGTTATCTTATACCATTTATTTATGAAACACTTTCTAAGCTGCGTGTGGTGGTGCACACTTGTAATCGTAGCACCTGGGAGGCAGAGACAGGAGGATCACTGCAAGTTTGAGGCCAGCCTGGGCTAGTCAGATATTCACTCAAAAGCCAAAAAAGAACTTTTGAAAAGTATCTATTAGATTCCCACATACATGTAGGCCTATTTCTGGGTTCTAGCCTTTTTCACTGATCTGAACAGGTACATCACTTTAGTTCTTGTTGCTTGAAACAAGCTTTATCAAGTAGCAGAAATAACCTCACGTCACACTCTTCCTTTTAGTACTCTTCCTGGTTATTTTGGTATACTTGGTTTTCTTGAACTTTGGAATCAGCTTTTCTTTTAAAAATCCAGAGGCATTTTACTGGGATTACTTTAAATTTATGGGATAATTTTTACAAGACAGTATTTTTTCCCCAGCCACTCAAGTCAAAAGCACTGGAGTCATCTTTGTTGCCCCTTTCCCTGAGAGCCCTCAATTTGTCCCTCAGCAAGCACTGGGAGCAGTTCCTTCCACATGGATCCAGAAGCTGACGACTTCTCTCCCACCTCTCCCACCTGCCCTACTCAAGACATCATTTTTCACCCACTTTTTGGATTGCGAGTCTCCTTGCTTCCTTCAGTGTATTCTCAATACAGAAAGCAGAATAAAGTGTTCAGACATAAGTCAGATTGCCTCAGTTCTGCTCAAATCCCTCTGCAGGCTTTCAACCTTGCACAAGATTCCTTGCAAATCTGGAGGTGAGTTACCCATGTAATTAACAGGGTGGGAGGTGTCCCAAATGAAGAACCATCCAGAACAGGGCCACAAGGAAAACAGGAAGAAAGCCACAGGAGAAGTCACAGACACAGCAGCAGACTACAGACCTCAGCCTTCTCAGTCACCTTAGGCAAAAAGAGTTACTTTCGTGGCATGGCAACTGGGACAGGAGAGGTGTAGCTAAGATGCTCTTTTTCTATTAAAAGTCTTTAAAACAACTTGACTTCTAAAACTATTCAGTTCAATCAATAAGGAGTTTAAAGCTTACATATAAAACAAAAATATAGAAAGTCACAAATTGCACAGATGGCACTATTCAACATGTAGTAGGCATTAATATTTAGCAGACAGACATTTATAACTCAAATTCCATGATTTCTCAGTTATCATGGGGATTTTACACAAATACTAAGGTGCATCAATTTAAAATTTAATTTTGAGCTACCCCTGGAAAATAAGGAATATTGCTATTATTTTGCAAATTAATAGCAAAATGACAAACTCCACATATCATCAGAAAAAAATAGATTTCAAGAGTTTTTAATTTCTTGGGGCCAAGGATTTAGCTCAGAGGCATAAGCACCTGACTGGTAAGAATGAGGTCATAAGTTCAATCCCTGGTGCAAAACAAACAAATCAACAACAGAAAACACTTCAAGAGTTTTTAATTTCTTCCACTTGTTTAAAAAACCATAGTACTGGATAAGCATTTGAAAAAAAGAGTATGATTTTTAAGAATACAAAACTGACAATAAAAGAATGTGGGAATTATTTGCTTCCACTGCTTTCTCAGAGAGATGAAAATTTCCCCAGGCCACAGGGGTCCAACCTCACAAATGACATCAATCATCAGTGACTCAGAAAAACTTTTGTCTCCTGTGAAAATAAATATAGTATGTCATGCAGCCTCCCTTTGCAGTAGGAGCAGGAGGATGAAATGTCGGATTTTTTAAAAGGAAAATCTTTGGTTTACACAGTAAGACTCGGCCTTCTGTAACTCCACATCTGCCCTCAAGGAAAACCCTTCCATGTCTCTTTCTATACCCTACGGATTGTCATAATAGTAAAACTTCAAGGGTTCTTTCTTCTTCCTCTTTTTGGTGCTGGAGAATGGAGGACTTCACTGAGCTATAGCCACAGGTTATCACTATGAATCAAAATGTTTTTAATCTGCATCTCCCCTCTCCCATGGCACTTTGTTCCTTTTCTAAATTGAAACTCTAAATTTTCAAGCACTTGCCTGGTAAGCACAAGGTCGTGAGTTCAATCTCCAGTACCAAAAATAATAATAATAATAATAATAATAATAATTTTTTTCCCCTGAAATGAGATAGAACTGAGAACAGAGATGGTTCAGTGCTTAAAATATCAAGAACACGTTGCTAACAGGTCAAATCCTTGTTAAAGCTACTGAAAAGCTCATATTATGGCTCAGAAGGCTACAGGAAAACATGTAAGAGCACATCCAACTTTCCAGGTGCCTGCAGTAATAAAAGGAAAATGGGCAGGGGGGTATGAAAATTAAGCACATGTTCTTTTTTTTTTAATTTTTATTTAAAGAGAAAAAGAGCATGTAAAGGGTAGAGATAATACAGAATTTCAGAAAAAAGATAAACAATAAGAAATCACTAGTTGATAAATTACATATTGTCCTCTTAGAAATAGTTGTTCAAGTTACAAAATTAAAGCATACAAAGTAGATCGTCAAACAGTGAGAGTGTAAATGGCTACGCATACATGAGTCTCTACATGTATTTCTATCCTTTCTGTATTAGAGGGAAAAACAAAACTTAGTAAGACAAAACGAAACAAATTCCTATAAAACCATGAAACCAAAAAGTCATATAAAACCACAGTACAAGGTGATCTACAATGATTGCTGTATTGTTTCTTATTATCTTCAATAGAATTGCCTATATCATCAGGCATAAATGAATATAGCAGTATAATTGAATATAGCAGTACATAACAATATTAGTAAAAAATAAAACATTGTAGACAATATAAAACTTCACAGGCAGGTAATAATCAAACCAGAGTGCATATTCTAGTGAATCTTGTCATGTTAAGTGCAGTTGCCTATACTCTCAGACTTGATACTATCAATCATAACAGCTTTGAATAAAATCTATCAATACAAAACAGTGATCTAATAAACCAGATTTGATTACAATCAATTATAGTAAAACAGTGTAGGTTTTACAGAGCTTTAGATTGACTTAATAGGAAATTAAGGATGATTACCGTACTATATCCTGTTATTTTCGGGATTACTGTTTGTAATCTAGTACAAATCTAGTACAGGTAGAATGACTGGAACAGAATATAATACATCTAAGCAGAGTAGTGTGAGTAATGTGGGTTTTAAATCCTGGTGCACTATTAACAATATAGTGTATCAAGGCCATCTATGTTAGAGATTATAGCCAACCTTCTCTGCCTCATTTCTGCTATGCTATTTTTCTGCCTATTTTCTCCTTCATTCTACTGCCTGCCCTACTCATTGAGGCCTTTCTGCCACTGTTCCTAAAATCCTGGTATTTTTTTCTCTCTCTCTAGAATGTCCTTCAGTATTCTCTGTAGGGTTGGATTGGTGGTCACAAACTTGCCCAGTTCCTTTTTGTCATGGAAGCATCTTGTTTCTCCATTAATTTCTAGTGACAGTTTTGTAGGGTACATCAATCTAGGCTGGAGGTTATTTTCTTTCAGGGCTTGGAATATTTTGCTCCAAGCTCTTCTTGATCTGATGGTCTGTGTCAAGAAGTCAGCCGTGATCCTGATGGGCTTACCTTTATAGGTAATCTGTTTCTTTTCTCTGACGGCTTTTAATATTGTTTTTATATTGAATTTCTGGTATCTTGATTATTATATGTCTGGGTGTAGATCTGTTTTGGTTGTAGGTGGCTGGAGTTCTGTATGCCTCACATAACTGAATGTCATTTTCTTTTCCCATGCTTGGGAAGTTTTCCTTAATTATTTCCATAGATAGCCTTTGTAATTCACCTGTATGTATTCCTGCTTCTTCATTCACATGTCTTATTCTTAAATTGTAGATTCTCTTGCCATCTTTTAGCCTTTGTATTGTTACTGCCTGTTTCCTTGTTATTTTTAAGAGATCTTTCCTTTCATAATCACACATTGCAAACTTGTCTTCAAGTTTTGATAGTTTATCCTTAGTTTCTTTTAATGCATTTTGCCAGCTTTCAATGGAGTTTTTAATTTCCTGGTAGTCTCTTTGAATCTGCTTCATGTATTCTATATTTTCTTTATATTCTTTATCAAATGTTTCTCTCCTTTTTTTGTGTTCCTCCCTTCTACCATCTGTATCTTCCTGAGAGAAGCTTCCTGAGAGCATTTATTTTATTACTCTATTTATATCTTGCTTTACCTGATTTAATATTTCAGTTTTGAGCTTGTCTACAAGGTCCCGAAGATATCTTTTAATGTCTATTGAAGCCATGCCTGCTGTTGCATGTTTGCTGCCCTCAGTCACCCTTGTTTTTCCCTTTCCTGGATCAGGGCTCTCAGGGTTCTGGGCTGGAGGCCTCTTCCTGCCTCTCTCCTGTCATGGTCCCGGCTTCCTCCACACAGGTCACATTGCAGGTCCCAGCCCCCTTTCCTGTTGGCCACGCCTCCTCCGAAGCACGCTTGCTAGAGTCCTCCCCACTCTCCTGACTGCTCTTATCACTGAGGAAGCACATATTCTTGTTTTTGATTTTCAGCAAGAAATTAAAGTGATTAAAATGCTCTTTATGCAAGCATTTGTCTCCTAAACTGTTCTCTTCAGCTACCTATATAAGTAAAAGTTGTCATGTAAGAATTCATTGTTCAATTATTAAAGATCTCCCTTTAAGTTAAAAAACTGCTCTTCTCAGTGAGACACAGCTTTACTTAACTGGTCTTTAGGAATAATGTATCAATGACAAAAGTCCTCAGCACTTTGAAAGTCACAATTTATGTTTTTAAAAAATTAAGAATCTTCAAGCTAATGTTTGTTGTTCTATCTTTGTTATCATTGGCTTTCAAACTTTTTTCATCTCTACTAATACATTTTACATAACTCAGTATCCATCCATACATACCAGATCCAAACAAGTTTTCACGAGAAAAGACATTCCCTAAACAAAAGGCAGTACAATGCTTGTATTTTCTGTTTGGTTCTTTTCCATTCTTTTAAAAAATGCTAATCAAGGGCTGGGGATTTAGTTCAGTGGCATAAGCATCTGCCTGGCAAGCGCAAGGTTGTGAGTTTGACCCCTGGTACCAAAAAAATAAAATTAAAATTAAAAAATGCTAATAAAGCCCCTCAATTATTTTCCTCACTAAAGGATTACAAACTGCAGAAAAACACTAAAAAAAGTGAAATTCTGAATCATGTATTGCCAGATAACTATTCTTGTTCTATTTTTACTCCAAAGAATATTCTATGCTAAAACAAAATATCTGTTATTACACAGCATGACTTAAAGATTCATTATTTTTAAACTACCAGACAGCTCTCTGCAAACATGGCCAAGTTCTCATCATCCATAGTGTTTCCTAACAAGTCCAGGATGGGACTTTTCCAGAGTACCTTGCAGAGACTGGGGAGGGCTAGAATCACCCAATTAACCCAAAATGTAGTAGCCTGTGGAGAAATAATGAGGGATGACAGATATTCTCATGCTGTAATCAAAAAGAAAACTCGAAATGTACAGTTAGTACCAATTTCCTTCTGAAGGATATTTATGTGCTTCAGATTTGACAAACTGTATCACAAAGCAATTACTTGTCTTTACCTGTAACTTTAATTTCACCAACTATATTTTTTGTGTGAGTTCTATTTGGTTCATTTCTTAATCTGTCCAATGATTTTTTAAATAGATTTTTGCTCTTTTTCAGAATCTGTAATCACTGTTCCTTTGTGGTTTATTCCTCTGAACCCATTCCTCTTGTTAGCCAGACTCTCCCTCTGCCTTGTATGCATACTGTGTGAATTTTGTGTGTACATTCCATAAACTATAGGTGGGACCTCTTTGGAGATCTGGCTTAAAGTGAGTTCTAGAGATATCCCGCATTCATCTCTACTGGCTGCTTACACACCCTACCAATTTGGTACTGCTTAAGGTTTGGTTTGGCTTTTTTTGTCCTAGGAATTGAGTAAGGTCCTTCACACTGAGCTCTATCTTTAGGCTCTTTCTTTCTTTCTTTCCCTTACTTTTTCTTTCTATCCATCCTTCTTGACAGGCTGTTGCTAAGTCACCAAGTTGCCCAATTTGCTATACTCTTGTCCCAGCTTCCCTGAGCACTGGGGCTGTTGGTATGTGGGATCAAGCTGGGATTTATTTTTTTAAAGCCAAATCAAGGTATATTATGTGCAGGTACAAATCTCTATGATGAACGTGATCACTATATATATTTCAACTGTAAATATAATTCAATTTAACAAATTGTATTCACATTGGGAAAAATTTGGGCTGAAATCCAAATGTGAAGTTTTTTAGAGAGCCTAAATTGTAATCAGAATAGATGTATATATACTTATATTTCACGTCTCTATCCAGAATCAAAGTTAAATACAGGAACTGTTCTCAGGGTCCTCTGTGGGCTATGGGACTCAGTAGAAGTAGGCAGTGTGCACACACTGTGCGGATGTGATTCTCTGTCCTGGGCTTTGTCTCCTGTCTCTCGGGATCTTCAAGCTGTGAAAACTAAAGGTATCCTTAGAACTCCAGGTTGCAGCTCCCATTTAACTTGATATTTCTTTATTTTCTTCTCAGGTCATCCGAAAAACATTCTTTAAACACTTTGAACAGTTTCCATTAGGTAGGTGTATCTCATACTATAAAACTAAGCAGTTTCACAAAACCAACAATTCGTTCTAATGTGATATGAAATCAAACTTGTAGAGAAATTATTGTAATTTTAGACTTTATTGCTTATTAGTTACATCATTCCACATAATTTTTGGCCAAGAGTTTGAGAAAATATACTGGGAGTATTAAAAGGATGATGGTGATATTGATGTAAGTGTTCAAGTATTTTACACAGGTAATAAGAGGCACCATGGCCACCACCACCCCCAGAAATTTGTACATTTCATATAAAAACAGTAAAAACAGTTCACTGGAGTTCAGTTAGCATTATTCTTTGTAATCTAGCAACCATGATAAGCCTGAACAATTTCAAAAGCTTAAGAGCAAAACAAAAATGTTTTTCTTCACTAGCAGAGGTTTCTTCAGAAAAGGAGCAAACAAATCAACGTAATGAAAATCACACACAGAGAGCCCTGGAAACAAGTTGGCATCTTCTAGTTGGTATGTTAAAACTAATTCAAGGAACAAAATGTGATTCGGCTTTTAAAAGATTAAATTTCTTCACTGTAATTGTACTTACAATTTCAAACAATTTAACTGAACCAAACTTTACTTTGTAAAAACCAAAGATACATTTCAAATTGCTCTTATGCTAAGGTAACTTCTTTAAAACCCCAGACACAAACTTCACAGGCATAATTTGACATACTAACAATCTACCCTTCCAGGTATACAGAAGTTCTAAATTCTTAAAATGGAGGAGCTACACAAAGCCACTGTAAATCACATATAAACATCGATAACTTTCCCTAGTAAAACAATGCCAATGGTTTTATTAATGACTTAAAAAAGCACATATAACAGTTCAGCATTTGAAAGACTTTTCACGTGTATTTAAAAGACGCAGAGATTGATAAATACATTGGACTTGAAAAGAACACTACAGAAACAAGATCTGAAATGCAGTTGTGTGTTGAACCCATTTAAAGACCTCAGTTATCTAACAATTAAAAACACAACAGCAGATAAATAAGAATTTATTAAAACCATTGTTTCCAACAATACAAAAATTAATTATTAAGGCATCATTTACTCTCATACTAGTATATGCAGCAAAGGGAAACATCTTAAATAGTACTTACACAATTTTTTTCTTTTCTTTGTCTTTTTTATAGACAGGTTATCCCTAAGCAGCCTAGGCTGGCTTCAAACTTAAGATCTTTCTGCCTCAGTTAAGGATTACAGACCTGTACCATCACAACTTGTTTATGAAAATGTTTTCTAATGCATCTGGAAGATTGGTTTTTATACTGTCCTATTATACATATCACTGAAAACTCTCATGATCAAATGTTGTGACCCAAATCAAGAGAGGGAGTGCACTGCTGAAAAATAAAAACTACAAAGAGTATGATATAAAAAAGTTCAAATACCAGTATTTGAATTTCTTTGAAGTAATTTCTGCTTCAGTAATTAAGCAAAACAAGAGATGAAGACTTTATTTAGGATAAGAAGCCTATTAATATGACTCATGCTAAGAAAGAACTATACACTCAATATTATGCTTTAATAGTTTGAAGAGGGCTTCATATTTCTTTAAAAATTACCCACTAGAATAAGGTCATATAAATTAACTGGTGATCCCCCATATTTGTTCACTTACAAAGCTCAACAGGCTTTATAAAGTATACTAAACAGTAACATTTTCACCTTTGATTAAGGCAAATTTCTGAAAATAATTTAATACAACCAGTTCTCTACATGAACTTTCCACTTACATTTATTATGTAAGAAACATACAAAACTGTATTTTATAAAAAGCCACCTCAATACCAGAAAATAGTAATGAAAGATGTTGAACACAGTTTGCTTTTAAAAGGATGCTCTTTTCTTATGCCAAATTCCAAGTGCTAGTCTTCATCTTTAGAGCCAGTTTTGCTTAACTATAAAAAAAAGAAGTCTGAGTCATTATTTTCAAGCAGGATAAAACTAAAGCAATAAGTCAACAAGTTTGAGTCATTATTCTCAAGCAGGATAAAAACTAAAGTAATAAGGTTTGAGTAAAGTAAATTTTAATGATCTATATTTTATACAGTATACAACTAGTTCCAATTTTAGGTTTAGCTACTTCAAACAGGGTTAAAAATATAACCTCAACTTCAGTATAAATTTCCTTTGAAGCACTCTAAGAAATACATTAGAATACATAAACAAAAGTCAGGTACTTTCATATAGTGAATGACATTCTTCTATTTTTGCTTTTTAATACAAACAATAATTTTTGAGGGGGTAGTGCTGGGGATTGAATCCAGGGTTCATTTGCACTGGGCAAGTGCCCTACCACTCAGCTATACACCTAGCTCAACAGACGACAAATTCTTTGGTTTTTTTTTTTTTTTTTTTTGGTACCAGGAATCAAACTCAGGATCTTGCACTTGCCAGGCAGGCATTTATGCCACTGAGCTATATTCCTGGCCCAAATTCATTAAAACTTTTTTAACGGGGGGAAAACAAAAACAAAACATATTAACACAAGATCTGGTATCTTAACCAGTCAACAAATTCTTTCCTGTGCGATTTCAAAAACTTAACAATGTGATTTCAAAAATTTAAACTGTATTATTATTATTATTATTACTGCTACTACTACTACTTTAGATGCAATCTTTGGAATTGGCAAATTTGGAGTAATACAAGTAAAATTCTCAAACAACACAAAGATAATTCTGATTAGAATAGCCATCCAATCACCAAGAAATCATCATGGTACCCACCAACTCCTGAGTATTTAGGAAGCCATGAAAGCAGAAACTACTAAGGTAGTAGTTCTTAAACATTTTGGATTTCTTTATACTGTTGAAAATTGAGAAGTCTAAAGAGACTTTTAAAAGTCTTTTTTGAGAGACAGGGTCTTACTGTGTAGCCCAGGTTGGCCTTGAACTCATAATGACCCTCCTGCCTCAGCTCCCTGCATGCTGGGATTACAGGCAAGCACTAACATGTCCAGCTGTGTTTTTTGTTTGTTTTTGAGATGGTATTCCATTTCCCCATGCAGTGCAGGCTTCAACTTGATCAAGTAGCCCAGGCTGGCCTGGAACTCACAGTGATCCTCTCTTCCTCAGTCTTCTGAGAGCTGGGATTACAGGTATTATATTTTTAATTTGGGCCACCTCTACTGATTTGAGATTAAAATTGAAATATTCATAAACAGTAGAATAAATAACAATAAACTCATTATATGATATCCCAATAATATTTTTAAAAGGGAAATGTTATTGGGTTATAAAAAACAAAACAATGTGAAAATTGGCACTAGTTTTTCATTTTTGCAAATCTCTGAGTCTCATAAATCTTATGTCTATAATAAAAAGGGGACTGTGGAAGACAACATAACAAAAGTACTAAGAATAACCTGAGTTAATAAAGCATGCTTTTAGGTCCCAAGCCTACTAACTTAAAAAATTCTGGAGAATGGAAGAATATATAACCACACGCTCTCTTAGTGCTTTAGTAGAGCATTAGTGTGGCATCATCCCAGTTCATGCAACTGACCATGCAGCCAGACATGCAGCTTCTTGAAAATGTCACTTCTTATTTCAGGACAAAAAGGCAAATAACATCTTAGTACTATGATGCAAACAGTTTTGGCATTGCCTATCTCCTAATAAGATCTTAGGGATTTCCTAGGGGCCAAATACCACACTTGGAAACCACTGGTTTGGGGTAACAGTTTCTGAGATCAAGCTATGTCTAGGTAACTACCTTAAAAATATCCCTTCAGGGTTGGGAGTGTAGCTCAGTGGTAGAGCACTTGCCTAGCATGAGTGAGGCCCTGGGTTTCTCTCCAGCACTGCAAGAAACCAATTTTCCCCCATTTCCCAAGATTACTGAGCTATTTTAATTTTACTTATGACTATTATTTTAAACTTGGAATTCTTTTTATATTATCAGGGACTCCCTTAAAAACAAACTTTTTGTGCTAGGGAAGGAAGAGCACTGTTTCTCCTTTTAGATCAACTAGATTATTTTCTTCTCACTTGTAGCTAAGATCTGCTGCATCAGGGAAGAAACATTCTGACTGAGAAAACTGTTAATTCTGGGCAGAGAATTTGCAGAAAGAAAGGATTTAGCTGGTGAGCTACATACAGGTAATACCTAGGACAACATGAACTATCCAGCAACCATCAGTGGAAAGGAGTTATGTAAATATCAGAATCCCAGAGAAGCTTTGTCTTTATAATTTATTATGTTAAGTATTGATATAGCATTTGTATGGGGTTCCTCTTGTCCAGAAAGATAGAAAAGAAAGTCTTTATGTTTTATCCTATCCCCAGTTAATATTTTTGTGTAACATTTTAGAAGTACAAAGATTATTTCAAACAGTTTCTGTAGAAAATGAACACCATGGACCAAATGGCCAATTATAAAATAAATTTCAAGCACACACTGCTTGTAAATTACTCACATTTATGGCTCCTCACTAAAACCTTTTTACTCTTGGGTCATAACGAATACTTCTTATGGCAGTTGTGGTATCAACTGGCAAGTAAAATCTAGTTCTATTACAAATAAAACTAATTTATTATGTTAAGTATTGGTATAGCATTTTTGAAACTACTACAGAGAGTACAATAAAATTGAAAAGAGGTTAGCAAAAAACTTAAGAGATAGGGAGTAAATCATTTTGAATAACAAAACTGGAAAAATCTTTCTTGGTTATGATAATCAACTAAAGTTAAGTTAAGGCTTTAACAAAGAACTTAAAACTTAGAGTGATTCCCCCTCCTCCCAAAAAAGCAGTTCTTTCCATGACTGGTTTTCTTCAGTTCCCATACTATATATAATTTAGTCAGATTTCAACATGGTCATTCTTAAGATATACTTATGAAGTCACATTTTATTGTAGCTATAAGTTATTTATTCAGATTTTTAATTATTTAAGAAAATAAAATCTAAAACTAAGGGTATGAAGAAGCAAAGAATGTGAAGGTTATTTTTTAAAAATGTACTTACATGCTAAATGTAAAAGAGCACACAAACATCCCAGGAAATTCCAAGTCACCGGGGGTGGGGTGGGGTGGGGTGGAAAATATAAATGTCATTATTTGATGGCAATAACTGTAACAATTTTGAAGACTGAAGTATAACATTATATACCTTTACAACATCAACCCAGTTCCAGCCTCGAGGAAGTTCCCCTTTGTGATCTGGAAGATGAAACATAGTAACTTTATTTATAAGTCTGATCAGCTAATTTTAAATTAATATTCTAACAAATAAGATTTTGTACACTATTGTATACAGGAAATAGATTAGAAGTGTAAATCATATACTACCGTGGGAAAAATAGTATCTTTGTGAAAGCAGCTTCCTTGTGGAAATATCTGTGAAGTATGTGAGGGGGCCCTATTTCCCATTCAGAACAAAAACCTGTTTCCTAGGGGAAAATATGGACATGGGTTGGAATCAATATACTGTTGCATGCATTTGACAATTCTGCTTTATAAGGTCACTGCTCATTTAACAAGTTGTGTTAGTTTACTCTTTCATGAGTTAGCATTTCACAACAGCATGTCAGGCTCAACACAGGGCTCATAAACAGACATATGGCTTCAAGACTAAAAGGAGGCTGTGTGGACTTATATATTAACTAGCAGTATCCTGATGATATTCATTTTTAATCTAACACTCTTCAAAAAGGGCTTTACTGAGAATATCTGGAAACAAGTTGGTAATTTTGTAAAAAAAAACCTGTCTAATATGTATGTCACTTGCCCTCATTTAACACCATAATAAAAATATTTTTAAGAGGAAGTTTTGTTACTTACATATACTAACTATATCATGTTTCATTTATATTCAGCCCAAGATGATTACTATTTAAGTCACTGCAGCCCAGACGAGCCAAAGGGAAAAGTGCTTTCATTTTTTTAATACAGAACATTCTTATTCCAATTTAAAGAACAGTTTAACAAATATTATTTAAAAATTCTTCAATTTCAAATGCTTTGATTCCTTTATATTTCATGTAAATTATTTATGTTTCATTTTATGAAGACATCAAAATCCACATTTAAAACCAGTACATTATACAAATCACTCATCCCTAATGTGAGAATCTGAAATCCATAATCTGAATTTTTTTGAAAGTTTTGGATTTTGGAATATTTCAGAATTTGGATTTTCAGATTAGGGATAGTCAACTGGTAACTATGCAAATAAACCAAAATCTGAAAACTGAAATCTGAACACTTTTTTGGTCTATGCATTTTCATTAAGGGATATCTAATGTGTTATTTTACAGAGAAGGAAAACAGAAAGTAACTTCATGCTTCTTATAACAGAAATACAGTATTACTTATTTATTTTTGGGCTACAAGGGATTGAATACAAGACTTTTGCACTGAGTTACATCACCAGCCTTTGTCAATTCTCTAGGCTACCTGTGAACTTGGATATTCCTGCCTCAATCAGACAAACAGCTGGGATTACAAATGTGTGCACTTTGCTTAGGGCTCAATTTTAGATGGTAATGATTCTTTTTTCCTACATGTCAATTAGAATCCCACTGGCTACTGGTTACGAAGGGCACAATGGCAGTTAACCAACTTCAGATAATTAAAACATACCCACAATGCTGTGCCTGTCTTATTAAACTCTCATTTAGAATAATGGTTGCAAATTACAAACTCCTACACTGTCATTACAGGAAGATAATAACTTTAGGCAGACATCATCAAAGAGATGAAGACAGGGAGATACTGATGAAAAGAAACGATCATAGGTCACTGTGCATGAAAGCAGTATGTAACTCACAGATGCTGAAACATTCCAGAGAGAATCAAACTTCTAGAAAAGACTAATGACTAGCAGTTGATTAATGCTGATTTGATATCAGGTATAATAGATTCCTGGATCTGTATTTCACAAAATGTATCTTTAGATACTGACACAGAGTTGTTTCTTTTTATTCTGCCACAAATAGACATCACACACAGACCACCAGCCCTAGTATCCCTTTATAAAAGAAAGGACATTTTATTTTTTAGGTTTTAATAATATATTTTGTTTAACCCAGTATATCCACAATAGCATCATTTCAGCATGTCATCACTTCAATATGCAACTTTGAATTTTAAAAACTGCCTCAAGTGATTTTCATTCAAAGTTGGGAAAATGGGGACTACCAGTTACCTTGAAAGGCTCAGAAGAAGGTCATTTTTAAATCTATCCATTCAAATGAAAGTGTTAGTTCATTTTGGCAAAGGGTAGTTTGTAAACTTTTAACAGCACACACACATATATACTGAAGCATAAATGTGTATGTGTATACGTGATATATGTTCCTTAAATTTTCCTAACAGGGAAAAATTTACAGACTCATACACATTTTCAAATTTCCAAATTAAAGAAATCAAACATTGTTGATAATGATTTGGAGTTTATAATCATTTTCTAAATGACTCTCATTTAGGACACATGAGAATTCTATTCCTATATCTTGTTGCAAAATCTTGTTGTAAAAGCCCCCCTAAAAAGTTTAACTTTTACAGAAAAAAATTTACTATGCTAAAGTCTAATAGTATACTATACTTCATTTCAAATGAAAGATATATTTCACGCAATTTTTAATAATACACATACCCACCACAGGAGTAAATGAAGAAAATCCCAGATATGTTAAGAGTGTACAAATAGGACATGTTTTTGTGTACTATTCTAATGTTCCTCAACCTCAAGACTTATTTATAGTTACTCTACCACTTAGTTACCTTATTTTTCAATGATTATGTCTTATGATAATGGAACAGTAAACAATATTTCTGTACTGTGACTCAAGAGGTCTCCTGATCCAAATGTTCCATGAATAAAAAGCAGAAAATTAATTTTCTAAATCTAAATATATTAAAAAGCAATCTATTTATTTGCATTATAAAAGATATTTAAAAATAAAACAAACCTGTTTTATCTGCCAGCTTACGTTTCTGAGCTTTTGAAAGTTGTTCTTTTTTGTCTTTTTTCTTACTTGCTGGGGCTATACTAGGAGTCTCAACTGAGATGACATTGCTTATGGATGTCTAAAAAGAAAGAAATGGTTTAGACTCATGTTTTAAAACTTCCTGAAATACACTAAACATCCTGAAATGAGCTGATAATCTCTAAACTTATGAAATAAAAGAATCTTGTTATTATTCACTTATGAGATCAGTTGGCCTTAGCATATTATTGGTTTAAGACTTTTAAAAATTTATATCAAAGGACACATTATAAGTGAGACAGAATGGTAAAGAGGAAGATCTAATTATCCACATTATGTTGAAGATCTGAGGTTCCAAGATGGTTTAGAATTCAGTCAAGTTATAGTTAGAAACTTAAGCGTATCTTACCTGAACATTTTGGTCCCCTAAAGAAAATCTTTAAACCAGTTCAGCATGTAGTCAATTTTTATGATAGCCTAAATTTAAAATGCTTGCTAGGTGACAAACATTACTATAACTGTTTTACATATTTCACTCACTTGATCTTCACTACAATTGTGTAAGATAGATGATATTATGATTCACATTTCACTGATGAGGAACTGAGCAGAGATAGATTAAGAAACTTGCCCAAAGTCACAAAGTAAACATGCAGTGTAATGAGGACTTGAACCCAGACAGGCTGGCTCTCACCCCATGGTCTTGGTTAGCACTTTCTACTGCTCCCCGACCTACCTTCAGTTTTCTACCTTATGTTCTACTGAGAGTGTGTAAGCCAGGACCACTTAAAAGACAACAGCCTTTGCTACCAAAAGCTATAGTTTGGTTCACAAGACAAAACTCTATCAATGTTGACTGCTGAAAGTTTTTAGTGCAGAACTTGGTGCATAAAATGCTAGTCACAAAAGATGATTATTCTAAAATTATCCTAGAAATAAAGCAATTATTTTTCCTACTCACTTAAGTCTCCTTAAGCTTTAACACCTTGATGTTGAACAATGGCAAGAGTATTCACAACAAAACAAGACTTGCAGAGAAAGTAATTTCATGCATATCAGCACTACACATATTAGCACTACATAAGAAATCCGGTAGCTACTTAGACTTTATGAAAAGATAAAGTAAATTTTAAAAGGTATTAGGTCATATAGTTCCCTCAGGTTTTGGGCATGAGAAATATTCTAGTCTTGATAAAGGATAAAAATCTAGAGGATATAATTTTATTTTTTACATTAAATTGAAAAAATCTAAAATTCACTGCTCTTACTTTATGTAGATATAACATTTTAACTATAATACATCTTCAATTTTCAAAATATATTAACTAGCAAAAATTAATTACTAGCAGACCAAAGCCAAAATAACAAAAAGATCTGGTTAAAAAAAATAATTACATACTCACTGCAGAATTAATAGGATGGTGATTTTCCATGAACTGCTCTTTATTGTCTTTGGCATACTCAAACAATGTGTAGGTCATAGCAGTTCCAAGATTAACTTCTACTGCTTCCTGTAACTTGGCTAATATACTCTGCTTTACAGCTGATGATCTACAAATGCCAAACATATTATTAGGAGGAAAGTAAAATACAGAATAAAATGAAAAAAAAAAAACCATGAAATAAAACTACTCACATGGTGTTGTTAAAAAAAGCATTCATAGATATAATTGGAGGTGTTTGGGGGTATGTTTCTGTCCATGAAATCTCTATTAAGAAGGCTTTGGGATCATCAGTTTCACCTATCTGAAGAAAAGGGAAATCTTAGGATGGTGAAAAGTGACAAAAAGACAGAATACCAACTTATATGATTTTTAAAGTAATTTTTTCCAATCATGCTCAGAGCAGAAATGTGGTAAGTTTGCAAAGTTCAGGGATACACGATAAGTTTATGCCCATGGCCTGGCTTTCAATTAACCCACCAGCTTTTTCAGTACCAGAATAAGTGCTTAGCATTTCATATTTTTTTAGGCTTTCATCAAAGTCTTGTGAGGATAAAGACATCAACTGGGAGGAACAAGAACAGAATGGGTAAAAATAACAATCCATAAACTTAGAAAAACACCTAATCTTTCTCTTAAATTTTTCACCTGCTAAATCACAAAAGGCATAAGAACAAATAAATCAATGTACACTATCACAGTCTCAAGAGATCAGAAGATGAAGTAAAGGTGAGAAAAAATAGTGAGAGAAAAAAGGAAAAGGCAAAGGATAAGGAAAACAGAAGACCTTAGGCTGGAAAAAAATTCCTCAATAATTTAGGAATGTCTCCCCCCCCAATCTCAGATTTTTATTTAAAAATTCTTTAATCTTAAAAACTGAAATAGCACAATAAATGCTCACTGATATTCATTTAATATGTTTTGTACCATTTACTTTATTCTTCCTTTCCACCAAGTCAATTTCCACTCCCCTAATGTGTTTGATGTTTTTCCTTTAGTTTTTTGTTGAATCATTCCAAAGTAATGAAATGTCTTCAGATATTTATGAATGGAGTTCTAAAGACATTCTCTTTATAACCACAAGACCATTATAACACCCAAGAAATTCAATGTTGATACAAAAATATTGTCTAATATATAATTCATATTTAAAATTCCCCAATCCTATGTAAAATGTCTTTTAATAAACATCACTTTTAACCAACAAATCTATAATCCACTGAAGGATCATGGGTTGTATTTGGTTGTCATGTCTCTTCATTCTCTTTAAATTAGAACAGCGATTTCCCCTGTTTTTAAAATGTTTATGACAACAAGAATTCAGGCCAGTTTTCTTATATAACATTTCCAGTTTCCTCTCTTCAGATGAAACATTTTTGGTAAGTGCACTAAATATGTCATGTGGTACACTTCATAGCATCATGCAATAAGGCATGCAAGATCTAAATTCATCACTGCTGACACTGAGTTTGATCACTTGGGTAAGGTAACATTCTTCAAAAGTTTTTGATGTAAAGATTCCTTTTAATTTGCTGAGAAGTAATCTGTGGGGTAATACTACAAAACTGTGAATACCACATATTTTAGCATCTACTAATGATTTTTGCCTGAATCAATTATGCATTAGTTACAAAATAATACTTTTCTAATAAAACCATGGAATAGTTCATGAATCAACATCTCATCCTGGTACAGGGCTATGCTAATCTCCTTTGATATTTTTACATATTTGCTATTTGTTTGAAAAGAATTTTAAACAGCAGCTGTATTTTTCACCTCAAATTACTTGATTCATTTTTATATTCTGTGCAAAGTTTTTCATTCTGACCCCCTTACCTTCAATTATATATAAGGTGAGGCTCAGAAATCACATCATGAAACTCAAAAAAAATTATACCTTCCTGGCAGTAAAGGTGCCAGCCTTGCATACATCAAGTTATTTGTTGTGCTACTAATTGGAGGGCCTCTGTGCCTGGTGCAAAAGTGCTCTGTTTCTCTTTATATGCCATGGTGCCAAGTTCTCCTCCCATGCACTCTGCTGTGACCTCCACCCACCTCCCTGACTGGTACCAATAAAAGCTATGAGCACTCTAACTCTTGGCCCTTAGTTCCATCAAGAGCACTGAGTCATCCCAGAGCCCCAGGAATTGCATATCCTTCTCTCTTTGTCTTCTCTTTCTGCCGTGTGCCATATTGCCAGGTGGGAGACCTGAACCATCTGCAGGAGTTTCAGTAAAAAGTTGCTCGATGCAATCATAAAATCCTTACTCAAGGTACATTTAGGAACAAATTGCCACATGTCTCACATTGTGTTAGGTGGGCATACCATTCTTGTCTTCAAAAGAGACAAGATACCTGTAGTATGAACAATGGTTTCAAAGTGACAGAGCAAGGTGTGAAGAAATATGGAATAGTTAAGTCTGCTTGAAAGTCAGGGCAGAGATAGAGACATGGGCCAAATATTTTAAAGAGAAAGTTTCAGTTGGACCTTAGAAAAGTCAAATAGATAATAACTGGGAGGTAAACTGAACAATGTGTGCAAAAACAAAACACTAAAAAGTGCTTCATAAAAATATTTAATAATCCTGTATTGCCTAATGGGTATCAGTGGCTGTGAGAATTTGGTGAGGCATTTTGAAACAGAGAGACTCTGAGCATTAAACTAAAGGATTTAGTCCTCACTTTATAGGAGAGAGAAATCCATGGAGAAAACTTTTTAACAAAGGAATGGGTTGACTACTTAAGAGTTTTAGATAATTCAGTCTATTGGAGTCTATTGGAGTCTAATGGTGGAGACTAAGAAGGAAGCCAAAAAAAGAAATGAAAGTAGGTAAGTCATTTAGGAGCCTACTTAACTACTCTGTACAAGAATGGAGGGGCTTGACTAGGACACAGGCAGAACTCTAATCCATTTCCTTTGACTGTCAAAACACTATCCTCAATCGCATGTTTCCTTCCTCTTCGGTCCATCCTAGAATGCACATGTCCTAGAGTATTCTGCATACTGTGCTCAATAAAAAATGATGTTAATGGAGACATTTAGAAAAGTACAGGGAAATTTTTAAGCTCCTATTTGCTAAGAGGAGGTTGGTGGTGGTTGGGAAAATCTGGGAGGCAGTTAGATTCAAACAGAATGGTCTAGGACTTAACTCCATCATTTAACTTTATACATTGAAAGTCCCCTAGTTGTTGGATACATGGAGACTGCACAGATGTTGCTGAGCTTAAGAGGAAATTGAGAATTGCTGAAAAGGAAGAATATCCAAAAGAAATAATTATAAAAATGTATTTCCTGTGAAAGTCTACAATAAAATCTGATATAAGGGATCATTACTTTTACAATTTTATTTAGTGGGGATAATATTCACAGTAATTTTTACAAGAGTTCCAGAAATCTTTTATAAAGGTCCTCTTCATCACACTATTATACATACTTATTAGATAAATGACTTACATTATTTATAAAATAAAATACTAAAAAAATAGTAGCACCATTTTATGTTGAAGACAGCATTATAAACAACTTGCATTTTAAAGAAAAATCCATGTTTCATATATGCTAAAAATCTCCATATGTATTTAGAATTTATAATTTTAAGATATCAACTCTCTTTACTATATAATAGATTAGTAAAAGAATATTAGACTTAAAATACAGACTTGAACTTTCATCCTAATATGTATCAGTATCAACTGTGAGAGTTTAGGAAGCTATGACAAAGTCATTTTTAAGACAAAGAAGTAAAACCATAAGATTTCTAAAGTTCTTCCATTTTTAACTTTTTTTTTTTTTTGGCACTGGGGATTGAATTCATGACCTTACGCTTGCCAGACAGGCCCTTACGCTACTGAGCTAAATCCCTGGCCCCATCTTTGTTTTTTAAAAGAGGTCTTGAATAAACATTTCAAGTGTTAAGAATGATTAATGTCATGGTGATAAACTTTCATTTAAATGCTTTAGAAAGTAGAAAGATATCATAAATTTACCAATTTACAAAAACTCCAAAATCAGCATTTTGAGAATAATGTTTAGTTTTTTTTCTCCTAGTAAGGAATCAAGCACACTTATTCTTGCCATATCTTACCCTGTATTGAAACGAAACTGGACTTAATTCCCGGAAACTTTCATCTCCTTCATAAATAGAACGTAATGCTTCTAATTCCATCTGAAAGAAAAAGATCAATGAGTTTTGTTTAATGGTATAAACAGATTAGAACAGTTTGTAGTTTCTGACTCAAGCCCACTCACAATGTATAATGGCAAATTTATATGGCTTTAGATATTTATGATATATGAGTAAATACTAACACTTCACTATTATACTAATACTTTAAAACTATGTGTCAAGCATTGCCAAACACTTTACACTGTATCATCTCACTAAATTTTCACATCAATCCTGTGAGGAAGAAACCATTACTTTATTTCCCCTTCCTAACAAGTAAGAAAATAAGAAAAAATATTTTTTGAAAATAAGAATTTTTAAAAAGCAACTCTACAGTATATGTACTCTTTATTACTCTCCTAAAAAGTACCGATGGGAGGAAAAAGCACTAAACTTGAGAAATAAGAAGCACAGGATTTTCCTATTTTTTACACAGATCGTTCCCATCTGTACTTTTTTTCACAGAATGTTACAATACTTAAATGCTAAAGAGCAAAAAGAATAACTTTAAGAAAAAGTTAAAATTTGTAATCAATGAATACAAAGTTACAATTAGGAAGACTAAGTTCTGATGTTAAATTACATCAGATCTTTCTTTACAGGATCTACTCAAGATGGGGGACAGGACTGCAGGAGAAAATGTAACTAGCAATTCTTGCCTAAAAATATTTCTCAGAACACTGCAATCTTATATTAATCACTATTAAACATAACCAGTGATAATCCCACAGAAAAGAAGCAAAGACAGAATGCTCTTGGGTTTATGTTTTAATTCAAAAGATTTATGTCATGAATTCTATAAATTAAAAAAAGTGACTTTGATCTATAAAGACACAATTTTAGACTAGATCATCATTTTTTTTTTTTTTGATGATGATGAGCTTAGGATGACCAGGAAAACTGAGGAGTAATTTGTAAGATCTACCAGCCATATGCAAAACAAGATCTATCTAAACAACCCTTCTAAGAGAGGGTAACTCCACTAGTAGATAAAAAAGCACTAAATTCAGTTTATCTAGATTTCACAAGGTTTCACAAGTTGTTCTTGCTCCTTTTACAGAAAACAGTAACAATAACAACAGATATCATGCCACTCTTAATTTTTCCCCATATTTTAATTAATGGCTTGGATAGGAACAAAAATAGAAGATAGATTAAATTTGTAAAAATTTGTGGATGATAATTTGATGAAACAGTGAATCATGCTGCTGCTTATACAATAAGAATCAAAATGTTCTTGAAAAACAAACCAGTGATAAAAGTTAATAGGGTAAGTAGAATTTTTAGGTAGATCCCTAAATATCCAAGCAAAGGATGAAAGGCAATTTGTTTTATATAAAGTATTCAAAAGATGTCTGTTGATAGTAAATATGAAAATACTGTGATCCCAGTTTTAAAATGAAACCTAAATAAATTTAGAACTTGTCTAAATTCTAATATTTGTCCAAAATACTCAATTCTGAGATAGTACAGGAATGGAAAATAACAGACTTCTGAGGAAAAGCTAACAGTAACCATTTTATCTGAGAAGAGAAGGTCTTAAACATAGGGCAGAAAAAATGAAAGTATCCGTGCATCCATTCTCAGAATGAACAGAATTTTGTTAGAAGATTGTTAGGCTATAATAGAAATTCTGACTCAGTTGGCCTGAGATGATGTGCAGACTTTTTTTTTTTTGGTTATCTTTTTTAACGACCACCCACAGTAGTCTACGGGTCATACTTTGAGAAATACTATGTTCTATGCTTTGCAGAGAGACGGTTACTTTTAATTGGTACATAAAAATTGTGCATATTTATGGAGTACCATATGGTACTTCAATATATGTATAGATTACACAACCATCAGAACAGCATATCCATTTTCTCAAACATTCACCATATCTTTGTAGGTGAGACCATTTGAATCCCTCTTCTAGCTATTCTGAAATATACATTACCCTACTGATTACTGTGGTCACTCTACTCTAATTGAACATCAGAACTTAGTTTTCCTAATTGTAACTTTGTATTCACTGATTACTCTCTCTCCTCTTCTCTTTCCCAGGAGTCAAAACTATTAATGCCTTGGTTTAGAAACTCGTTTGCCTAAGAATATTTTAAAAGAGTACTCAGACATCTATTAGCTTGTTGGATTTTAGGTTCTTTAAAGAAAACTTCCAATCCAGGGTTTCTATTACATCCATCATGTAAAAACCCTAACTTACAAGCAGTAGCTTCCGAGCAGCAGTGAACTACAGCTTAGCTATACTACACAAAGAGACTTAAATTCTAATTCTACCACGTACTCTCTTTGCAGCCCCAGACACGGATTTTACCACTGCAGACATTTTTCCTCATCCACATACATTTCAAAGTTTAAAAGCTCCCCTCCAACTAACGTGTAGCATTCTAGGCTCTTCAACTCTGTATGATTCAACGTCAAACTGACATTGAAACCCCGTAACACGTATACCATAGCGTTCAGGTGATACACATACACTTAGAACTGATTTTGCACCCACTGGACAATAACAGATGGATAAAACATTTCACTCAAACACACAGAGGCCAAAGACACCGTTGTCATTTTCCTCCACCAGAAATTTAACACAACAAACCCTCTTTTAAAATTGAAAGATTGGGCTGGGGATTTAGCTCAGTGGCTTAAGCGCCTGCCTGGCAAGCGCAAGGTCGTGAGTTCGATCCCCAGTACCAAAAAAATATATATCTATATATAATTGAAAGATGATCGGATTCTCAGAGGGCCACACACTGGGATTGCCAGTCGCTTGTGAAGAAAACTCCCAGCTTTGCAAAAATGACAAACTAGGGGAGAAGAGGGGGAGGCCGAGGCAGTCTCTTCCCCACTCGCGTTAGCCTGGCCTCTCATCGCTGGGTTCCGGCGCGCTCGGGGCACCGGGCCCGGCTCCGAGGGCGCCAAGGCTAAGCACACGTGCGGCGCCCGAGATGCTCTGCTCCCGGCCTCGGGCTCGGCAGGCCAGGGGCGCTCGGCGCGGGGAGGGGAGGGCGCTCACCTCTTGGTCCTCGTTGGCGCTCATCGCGCCGGGCGCCTCCCAGGCCGACCGCGCTCGCCACTACGTGGAGAAAGCGAGCACAGCGGCCCCGAGGCCAGGACGTCCCCTTTCCGTGTCTCGGCTGCGGGGTGAGGAAGCACCCTCTTAGCAGAGGCAAGGCCAAGATCACGCGCAACCCTCGTCAGCGTGAAGCCGGGGACACTGAGGCGTGGGCCAGTGGCCAGGCGACATAGGTCACTAAGGCGGTGCGTCCCCACGTCCAGCGGTAACTGTGGAGGCTCTGCTTGTGGCTTCTCCTATTGGCTTCTTTTCTCTCCGCCCCCAGCTCGTTCACCTCTAAGAAACGGGGCGCGTTCCTTACGTTTTGAGCAGCTGCGCAAAGTTCCAGGCTGCGATTGGTGGAGAGCACCGTCACTCAGACTTACAAAGTGCTTCCTGTGTCAGCGGAGGTGGGGTATAGGAAGTCTGTCTTGCTGGAGACGCCTCCGGCATTGTAGCATCTGGGACGGGCCCCCGGAGTTCTGTGACATTCCTACCCACCTCTTCTGGCCCTCCCGGGCTGGCAGGGATCGACCACAGTTGCAGCGGGCCTAGGGCGTGCGTCCGGGGTGAGTCCGGGCCCAGAGATGTGCGGGACTAGGCGAGACCGCCGAAAAAGAGGGCCAGCCCTGATCAGTGATAGTTAAGGCCCTGTTTTGCTAAGACGTCAATAATGAGTGCAATCCTGGTGCTTTTCTTTCAGCCCTAGAGAAAAACGCGTTTATTTCTAAGGCTGTCTAGACGATGGGGTTAGTAGAGGAGGAGTTTCCTCTGCCTTTGAAGTTGCAAAGTTGTTCCTCCTCCTTTGCTCTTTGTAGCTGTCAGGGCATAATAAATATTGTGGTCGTGTGGACAGTGTCTTTTTCTAAATTTGATTTTGGTTCACATCCTCAACATCAACTCCCCTCTACCCGCACATTTTGGCCCAAACTATCCATCTTGTTTTGATCCTTTTATAGTCTGATAGCTCTGAGTCTCGTTCTTAATAGCCTGTGCCCTGCGCTCTGAATTCCAGTCAATTAAAACTAAACCACATTCATTTTTACTCGCCACTTTGATTGGGTCAGCTTCCTTATAATCTTCAGTGCTAGCTTCCAGATTACTTCTCTTCCACAACATAACATCTTTCCAGAATGTGCATTTATCACTTTCGCACGTCCTTCAGTGTCATGCTTTGGTTAGTTGCTCCGTTGACATCTTGCAGGAGGTCCAGAGATTTCTCCTTCCTTCGCTAGCAGAGATCCATTCATCCCACACCTTAGACCGATGTTCTTCCCATTCCCATCCCTTTGCGATAGAATAAGGATGGCCATTTCAAGTGCTAAAGCACTGAAGGTAGGAGGTAGCAGGAATTTCTGACACGATTTTCACTCGATAATTCTGGAACACATTTACTGTGATTTAGACCTTCACTGTCCAGAGTGGTGGCCAATATCCATGGTGGCAGTTGAGTGCTTCAGATAGGAGAGTCTGAATTGAGATGTGTTGCGAGTATAAAATATACACCAGAATTTGAAGACAGTACAGAAACGTAAAATAATTCATTAATAACTTTATATTCAGGTTTGGATAACATTTTGAGAAATTCTGGGTTAAATAGAGTATTATTAAAATGATTTCCACACATTTATTTTTTTAATGTGACTGCTAGGCATTTTCAAATTATATGGTCCATACTGTATTTCTCTTGAGTGGCGCTGATTTAAAGCTTTGTAAGTAATTCCTAGTTTCCCGTTTCCTCTCCATATTCAAAGACTACAGCTGTTTCTTTGAGTTTCTGGGTTTATTAAGAGAGATAGACCTTTAGAACTCTAGGGTAGACTCTGGTATTAAGCAAAAGTACCTATACTATTTGACCACCTCTTTTTTATTTTCATTCCCAAATTCCTTGGAACTAGGGCATTTCTTTCTCTATACTCATAGCTTAATCCTATGTTATTGACATTTATTATTTCTGGCAAGATTTCCAAATCATTTATTCAGAATCCATTATTCTGTCAGTACTTAAATATAAGATGCTTAGTAGGCATTCCTAAATTAGCTTTCAGTTAGAAGTATTGCGTATTTTAGGATTCAAGTGGTGGTAAAAGTGTGCCTCATTTTTCCCAGATTATATCTGAGCTCTGTAAAATTTATTGGTGGAGATCACCTGTTGAAAAAAGCTCATGATGTATCTTTGGAAATCACAAATAATTTTTAAAAATATAATGATAATTTTGTTTAGAACAAGCACATTATTATATAATTGCTTTTCTAAAGTAAGTGCATCTAAGTTCTTGTTGGATTGTTGAACAGATCTGTTTGCAGTCTCACTGCTTGAGTGTCCACTTTGTGTGCTTTAATTTTGTAACTTGAACAACTATTTCTAAAAGAACAATGTGTTATTTATCAACTAGTGATTTCTTACTATTTACCTTTTTTTTTGAAATTCTGTAATATTTCTATCCTTTTTCTGTTTTTTTCTCTTTAAACAAAAAAAAATTGAGGCTGCTTCTAGCCTAACACAGTACATTGTTTAATAGCAACCTATTTTTAATAGGTAAAAAGGAGTGTACTCCAAAATAACAATAAATGATACAGTATTGTATGTAAAAAAAAAAGTAAGTGCATGCTTGAATTTATTATAGACTCAGCACTCAGCTAAAGGCTACAGTAGATATATGTTCTAGAGGTTTCCATTCATTATTAGTTTTCTCTTACAGGTTTTCTTTTTAAAAAGTACATTTTATATTTAGGAAACTGAGAAAATTTAGCTATTATTTAGATAACAAGCATCTTTTAATACTATCTCAGGCATTGAGAAATTAGATGTTAGCCATTACAGAAAAATTAGAGAATATTGTATTTTTTAGTATATGTAAGTCAATAATTTTTTATTATTTATGGTTGAAATGGGCCATACACATCTATTTTAATTTGATCACTTTTCTACTTTCTCGGTCTGTTAATCCCAAAAGTTGGGATACATTTTGAGATCTTACTGAAAATGATAATTTGCTTAAATACTAGATACACATGGATGTAGATATTAGTTTTTAAACTGAATGAATTGTTATTTGTATTTCAGGTTTTGTGACACCTTAAACATGAGTCCCACACAGTGGGACTTTCCTGTGGAATTATGTTGTCGGCCTATGGCTTTTGTTACACTCACAGGCCTAGATGTTGTTTACAATGCTGTCCATCGAGCAGTCTGGGATGCTTTCTGTGCCAATCGGAGAGCTGATCGGGTACCAATTTCTTTCAAGGTGCTACCAGGTGACCATGAATATCCTAAATGTAGGCCCAAGGTAATGGCTTCAGGATTGCATGGGTTTTTCCCTGTGTGTGCATATGTATGTGCATCTTTTTGTTTCCATTGTGTGTCCTGGAAAATCCTTGAGTTTATTAAAACAGTAGATACTGTAGTACGTAAAGAAAACCTTAGCATTTTCATGTACTGTGAAAACACTACATGTATATTTAATAACAGTTATTATTTTAAACCCCAGAGGAATAACGATTTTAAAAAGATTTCTAGTCGATAAGCCTGTTTTCTTTTTTTAATGTATAGGAAAAAACCCTCTCATGTGTCCGTAATTTTAAAACTTCTTTTAAGAGTAAGCCCTCCCATTTCCTGCTTATTACTAATATTGTAGAATCCTTTTTCTTTGCAGATTGGTTCCATTTCACACTTCTCTTTTGAGGACTTTCTTTATTTTGGGTAATTGGAACTTCACAACCATCAGATGATACAACTTTACATAAGACATATTCAGTATGCTTGGGGAATTATATGTGGTACTTTATTCTATATAGAATGAGGAAAAGTATTAAATTCAAAACTGACCTTTAGCCCGCTGTGCTGGTCACACACCTGTAATCCTTTCACTCTAGGAGACTCTGTGGCTTTGTCTATTCTTTCTTAAATGGGAAGTGTCATGTTCCTAGGGTTGAGATTCTACCTCCAACACTTGCTGTGTTAATCTCTGTTAGCATGATTTTCTTGTCTTAAAAAAGAGCAGTGTGCACATTGAATGAAATAAATGCATATGAAGTGCTGGGCCCTCCGTAAGGAGTTCCTGCTGCTATTTTATTATCAAATAACTAACTTAACCACTGTTTGCAGAGAACTTCGTATGAGTGGTACATTCCTAAAGGGATCTTAAAGACTGGCTGGATGAATAAGCATCTGAATCTGGTGCCAGCCCTGGTGGTTGTATTCTATGAACTGGACTGGGATGAACCTCAGTGGAAAGAAAAGCAGTCTGAGTGCGCAACCAGAGTGGAAATCGTCAGGTAGGATCTTCGTTTCCCAAGTTAGCAGTGGTAGTTTGCAGGTGTCCATTATTTACTAACATTTATGGAAGACAACTGAGTACTGTTTCAGCTTCAGTGATCCTTTTGGGGATTGTTGCCTTCCAGCTCCTGATCAATAGTATAAGTATTATCTGTGTTTAATGTTACAGTGTGTGAAGAAATTTAGAAGATAAATTGGTCTGAATTTCCAGACTTTTTTTCTTGCATTGATAATGTTTTTTGGAGAGATAGAAATTTACCATTTGTCCTTATAAGATACCAACTTTAATGGTATTCACTTTTAAGAATTCTTTTAGATGACTAATGTATGACTATAAAGAAAAATTGTATTACAATTTTACATAAATAATTTTACATAAAATATGTATTAAATTTTCACTTTGAAAGTGTATCTAATGTGTCATATGAAGAAGCAAATTGCATTACAAGTTTTATGTAGAAGTAGTTATTAAACTTTCACGTTTTTCTGGTGGTACTTGCTTGACATTGAACCCACGGTCTTCACACTGAGCTACATCCACCACCCCTTTCTTATCTTTTATTTTGAAATGAAGTCTCGCAAAGTTGCTGAATTACCCAGGTGGGGCTGAAACTATATTCATATAGGAATATGCTCCCATGCCCATCAATGTTCTACTTTTAAAATTGAAATTATTATGGTGTGTGTTGTTTATGTTTAGGAAAATAGTTACTCTGCTGTTGATCTTTTTAGTTGAAATTTATCCTCATTTGAATTATCAAGCTTGTACTTTATGTAAAACATTGAATATATTCATAAACTTTTTTTTTTTTTTTTTTTTTTTTTTGTGCCTGGGATTGAACTCATGACCTTGCACTTGCCAGGCAAGCGATTATACCACTGAGCTAAATCCCCAGCCCCCCAAATTGAATATATTCAGTTAAAACTAATGTTATTATTTTTTCCATTGCAGACAAAGTTTACAAGGAAGAAACACAAAAGTTGCAGTGGTTTTGATTCAGAAGAAAACCCCTTTGCCCCCAGGTATCAAAAGGTTAATTAATTACTTACCCTATACCTCAAATTCTTACTATCAAGGAGTGGTCTTTTAATGTTTAAATCATTTATGCATTCAGTCTCAGGGAAAATAGTGTGTTAATTTTAGCAAAGTACCGATACATAAATCAATATTTGTGATTAAAAAAATTAAAAATATGAAAGGTTTGAAGGCACATGTCTGTAATCTCAGCACTCTGGGAGGCTGAGGCCAGAAACAAGTTTAAGTCCAGCCTGGGTAATTCAACAACTTTATGAGTCTTCATCTCAAAATAAAAAATAAGAAAGAGCTGGGGATGTAGCTTAGTGCAAAGGCCCTAAGTTCATTCTGCAGTATTGCACAAAAAACAAAACAGAAAAAAACTCCACCAAAATCGTGATGACAGCAAATCTTACATTATTCTTCCAGTTATATTTGCCTCCCCTTGTAGGCATGTATCAATAGACAAAACAGTTAATGTGCTTTTTAAAAAATGTTACTTAACTACCTGTGATCTATTTAAAATTTTCTTTCATATGTGAAGACAAATGCTGTAGGGGCCCAGTGTGGTGGTGCAAACCTGTATTCCCAGCATTCAGGAGGCTGAGGCAGGAGGATCACCATGAGTTTGAGGCCAACATAGGCTACATAGTGAGTCTAAGGCCAAACTGAACTACATCACGAAGCTCTGTCTTAGAAACAAAACAAAAACAAAAAGCAAAACAAAACAAAAATGCTGTAGGACTTGTAATTTCACCTCTGGAAAAATGTTTTCCTTTTAAATCCCAATTTCTTTGCCTGCCAGAATTTTCATAGGCCAAAATATTTTTTGTTGTTACCATTTTATATTGAAACTTATAGTGTCCTAAGTGGTTTTGGAAACTTCTTTTATGAACTATTTCTTCCATTTTTAGTTCTGTTTCTTAACATAGATTTGCAGTATATCTGTTTGCACTCATTGGCCTATTTATCTGGCTCCGTAGAAAAATTCCACAGTTTTTTCCTAAAAAGTACTTACTGTATAACTTTTGAGAACTCCAAGCTTCCAAGGAGCTTGGAATCTTTTTGGCATGGTGAAAAGGGGTTTGGATTTTTGTCTTACTTCCAGATTGGGGAAACGATCATTTAGAAAATATATTACTTACTTATTTTACTCCTTTTCTTCCTGAACTTGCTGACAGGAGAAGATGTAATTGCTTCAGAAAGGGCTGCAGCTTTATGCACTGCATGTGAACTCTCAGGGAAGTCATTGTTTGTGCTGCCCCACACTGACCACCTTGTGGGTTATATTATAAGGTGAGAAAAGGCCTTTTAAAGTGTTTTTTTTTTTTTCCAGATTGTTCTTTAGGAATTAAGCAATTGGTAGCCAAGACCCACTTCTTTTTTAAGAAACCAAAACATGTTCAATAGGAAAAAGTAAAGGGTTCAGAAGCTATGGAGTAAATCTCTTGTTAACTCCTTAACTCTCTCCAATGTGTTTCCTTCCAAACTCTTTTATATAGGAGCAAATATATGTGTATTTTTATAATACACGTATATATGCACAAACACAAAAATAAGTGTAATATAATACACAATAATCTTCCACTTAATGTTACCTCACTACACCTTTCCATATGTACATCTGTGTCAACCTCATTTGTAAAGAAGTGTTTAGTTGAAAACATGGGGAGTGAATAGTCCTAAGTACTCAGGGGGCTAAGGCAAGAGATTGGTGTGAGCTCATGAATTTAGGACTGGCTTGGGCAACATATGGAGACCCTTGTCTCCAAAAAAAAAGTTTATGTTTTTTCTTTGTGCTTTTCAGAAATTATCCTGTGTCCTTTTGTTATGTATGTTCTTTATATGATAGTGTCTTCATTTTTGGTCTCTTTATTTCTTCACTCTTGGTATATTGATATACTCGTGATGTGTAAATAATTTTCAAAGTCTCTAAAGCTTACCATATGTTAAATATCTTTATAAAAGTTTTATAAACAGTAAATCACCTGGACACACAACATTATCTCAAAAATTATGTGGTCATTGTTCTTTGCTTTTCTAGTATTTAGTGGTGCAGAGTTTTGCAGTAATAATTTTTTTTGCTGAGATATATTTAGATATCTTTTAATTGATTTTTTACTATAAAATGATTTCATTTTGCAAAAGTTCTGTTGAACTTATGAACAACTTAGTTTATATTTAATTATTATAGTTTTTATTTTTTATATATTTGCTATTCATAATGTTGCAGTTTCTTGTTTTCAGAAGCAAACTCTGAAAATTACCTGATATTTTCATTGGCATATAAATACATGATTTCTAAAAAACTAAAGCATAAATTTAGAAGAGAGGTGATGAATCAAATAAATAATGCATTGCAAGAAAGTTTAAATGCTGTTAATAGCATATCCACATGGAAGCAATAAGCAGTAGAATCCACACCACAGAAAGTCATTTCAGTAGTGTGCAATACAGTATAATCTTGAGGTAATGGCTTGGAGTGCATAGGAAAAGCATGATTCATTGTTATTTTGTGCCACTGAGGACTGAACTCAGGGCCTCGACACTGAGCTATGTCCCCAGCCCTATTTTATTTTATTTTATTTTATTGTGTTGCGTTTTGTTTTGTTTTGTTTTGTCTTGTGACAGAGTTTCAGTAAGTCTTTAAATTGCCCTGGCTGAGCTCAGACTTGCCATTCTCCTGCCTCAGCTTCTCAGAGTACTAGGATTACCTGCTTGCAAAGAGTTTTGTTTTTACCACTTATGCAGGAACACGAAAACTTGGGGAATACAGGCGGTGTCCCAGTGACTGACACAAGAAGTAAAGGTTCTGAGTCTGACTTCTAACATGGGGATCTGAGCATGGGTAGTCCCTAGACAGTCCATTGGAGGTGAGGGAGAACCTCAGGCCCTTCCTTCATCTGTATTTCATCCTAAATGAAAGAGTAAAGCTCAGTATCAGGAAACCTTCATTTTCATTGATCATTGAGGGACAAAGCAGTTATGGATGCATATGTGTTTCAGGATGCCCATGATTGGATTAACTTTTCAAAAGCAAGTCAAGGTGTTAGAGTGTTTATAAAACTTCTGCAATGCATTAGAGAATGATTGTGAAAATCTTTTGTATTACAGAAGTTTGATGATCATTTCAAGAATACAGTTCTTAAAAGACTATCAAATTTAAGCATTTTACTTTTATGAAAAGATAAGTGTTCCAGATTTTCTGACTGTTCCTCCCAGGATAGTGGGCTGTCTGCCTCATGCTAACCAGCAAATGTTTAAAAAACAAACAAAAAAACCAAAAAACCCACACACATTTATTTTGCCTTTCAAAACAAAGGTGACGCTTTAATAACAAATAAAAGCAAATGCTTTTCAGAGGCAAGTTCCGTTATAAAGAAAACGTACCACAGATAGATATTCTTTTTTTTTTTTTTTTTGTACTGGGTATTGAACTCACAACCATGTGCTTGCAAGGCAGGCATTCATGCCGCTGAGCTAAATCTCCAGCCCCAGATAGATATTCTTAATATCTAAAAATATTAAAGCACTCCTTTTCATAAAAGAAAGTTTGAGTTGTTTCTTGATCTCTGGTCAAATTTTTGTTGCCTTTCTTTTATAATCTCAAAGTTATAGATTGAAGCAGAATGTAAATCATGCAGCTGTTATTTTCACTTCATTTGCTATTGTTAGGTTGCTTATTCTTTTAAACCCAAGACGCTAAAATCACAGAAAATAATGCAATCAAATCTATAGAAACCTTTTCTCAGACATTACATGACATTACCAAATAGTATGGATGAAAATAATCTTAAGCCGGGCGTGGTGGCACACTCCTGTAATCCTAGCATTCGGGAGGCTGAGGTAGGAGGATCCTTGCAAATTCAAGACCAGCCTGCGCTACAAAGTGAGCCCAAGGCCAGCCTGAACCACATAGTGAGACCCTGCCTCAAAAAGGCAAAAAAAAAGTAATCTTAAATATTCTTAAATATTACTTGATTTTTACAAATTATAAGGTTATTTTTATTAGTCATATTTTATATTGCAAGCAATTTTAAATACTTTGAGGGAGATCTTAATTTTAGAAATTTTGTCTAGAAATTCAGTTTATATTCTGTTCACTTTTTGTCTTAATCATGGAGCAAAATAGATGTTATCTCTGTCAGGAGTTTATTTTTAGGTTTCACAATTAGAATTCTTGGTAAGAGTTTGGTTTAAAATAACTTTAATTTTTGACTGTTTAATTTTTGTATTTTTTAACAGACTAGAAAATGCTTTTTATGAACATGCACAGACTTATTATTACACTGAAATCAGAAGAGTGAAATCTCATAAAGAATTTTTGAATAAAACAACACACCAGGTACATATTTTTAAGTAACAGAGACACTCTTGAGCAAATTACTCATTATTGATTCTTTTTGAGGTCATTATTACGTGTCTTTAATACTTTGGTATTTTAAATGACTTCTAGGTTTTTCTAAAGATTTAAAAAAACTAATATGTTTTTAGCTTATGCTTTTTGCCCTTTTAATATGTTTTTTAACTTTTTGACCTTAAAAGTTCTTAAATCTTTACAGCCTCTTAAACTATATATTTGTTGGAGTAGTTGTCAAATTTTAATTTTGGGTATTTTCTTTTATATTTTAATGTCTTCTTGTATGAAACATAATTTTCTACATTTAAAATAGATATTTAATAGTGCTTTTTAAATCCTTTTTTCCCCAGCTTTTATTTGTTAGGCATCAGTTCAAAATAGCATTCTTCAGTGAATTGAAACAAGATACACAAAATGCTCTGAAGTAAGTTTCTAACCCCTTTCAAACTAAATTTTTCTTATCTTTATGCTATCAGTAACATGTTAATAGCAATTTCTGAATTCAGCCAAACTAAATTTAAAATGTTTATGTTGGTTAGATTCAGGTATTTAATATTTAGTTTATCTAGAAATGAATGGCATATAATATGTTGAAGTTTTAATTTTATTGAAATTAAATTTTACGAGTATCATAAAGCTTTCTGATATGGCTAAATTTCTTTAAAGAAATAAACACTAAATTTTCCCTCTTCCTAGTTCTAAATTTGTGTGTTCAGTAAAATTCTGGTAAGAGATGGATTTCTAAAATATAAATATTAAATGTTATCTAAGTCAGGGTATGGATTTGTTAAAGTTTATAGTACATTTGCATAATTGAATTTTTAGCTTATAATGCTATCAGTAATACTATTTTTCTCTTTAAAGGCTGTACTTAGAGGCTTAAAGATCAGTTGCAGATGTGTTGGCAGTTGTTAAGCATTTTCTTTTACCAACTACAACTTAGTAAAACACTATCTTTTTGTAGCTTTTAGTTTTTTAGATTGATAGAGGTTGTATGAAAAAGAATTTTAAAAAGCTATTTATTCTATAATTGAGGAGGGGGAGAAAAATACAAGTATGTAAAAGTAATTCTGTGACAGGAGTATCACAGAAATATCTTATCTTTTATTATTGAGGTGCCAAGCACCAGACTGTATGTTCTGAATCACAATGACTTTATATAATTATAACTGCTTTTAATGTAGTTCATATTTATGGGTGGCATTAGTTAAAAGTCTCCAATTTCAGGTTGGCTGAAAAATAACTCTGGAAAGAAAAACAATTTATCTAAAAAGCGAAGAGTACACCTTTTTCCTTTTCTTTTCGGCAGTGCTAGGATTGAACCCAGGGCCTCATGCATGCTAGGCAGCAGGCAAGTGCTCCACCACTGAGCCCCAGTCAAAGCCCAAGAGTGGACTTTTTCCTGTGGAGAAGACCATTCTGAGATTTTTCTCATTATCTTCTCTATCTTAGGGTAGGCCCTCTTACAAGGATCTCCATTCTCACCTCCACAATGATAACAGTTTTTGTTTGAGAAGTTCATAAAAGAAATTGACCAAAACTAGTTTTTCTACCAGAATGTTAATTTTTCAGTGTAATTCTAAATAACTGTCCAATGTGCTTTCATTTTTTAACTTATGTTCTGTTGGTTATTGACATATCAGTGATGAAGAAATAATGCACATGGGATGGTTTTGTTGTTTGAAAAAATTATGGGTTCCTCCCATATACATTATAAGTCAGTAAATCATTTTTTAGGACATCGAAGATTGGTATGAATATACTATTACCAAGATGGGTGTCGCATGTTAAGAAATGTTGAATAAATAGAGTCTCTGTTATTTATGGTAATTTTGTTGTTGGGAATTGTCTTAAAATTAATTTATATTACAATTAACCACTCTTCTCATGTTTATATTAGGAATTATAGGACTGCCTATAATCTTGTACATGAATTGAGAGCCCATGAAACTAACATTCTGGAAATTAAGACTATGGCAGGATTTATAAACTACAAGGTAACAGCTCAACTTTGAAATAAAGAGAATTTTTCTTTAAATATTATCTTTTTTTTTAAATTTGAAAATCAAACTTGACTTCTAGCTCTGAAAAGTTGGTATGTAATTACATTTTTTTTTTAAAATATGGTTTTACTCAAGAAAGACTTGAATTATTAACTGCCTAAGAGTGATGTATGATTTTTGAGTTGATAGGTCCTAGTTATTTAGAATTAGGATGGTTTTTGGTGTTTATTTTTTAATGGAAGCAGGGAATAGTGAGAAGAAAGTTGCCTATATTATTGAACTTTTTTAGCGGTGAAGAATAGTGGAACTTTCCTTGGTTTAATAGCAAAACTATAGAAAATGTAGATCTATTTATTCACCTTAAACTTTTGTTGACTATTGTTTGGGCACTTTAAGATTGTTGTAGAAATAGATCCCCTTTGTTCCCCAAGCAGACAAATGAGATCTATTTGCTTTGAATTTTCCCATGCTAATGTTTTAAGGTATCTGGCCCTAAGTTGGTGATATGTGGACAGATACTTTGAGTAATTGTGTAGTGTAAATTGGCACAGTTCCTGTGTAGAATATTGTGACGGTATGGATTTAAAATGGGTACCTAGCAATTGACCTAGCAATTCTATTTCAGGAAGTTTATTTGACATATATGCTAATACTTACTAATCAAATCTATGGTTGCTTATGTCTTCTATAAAAAAAGACTGGAAATAAATCAGCAATAAATTATAACTAAATAAATAGAACATTATACAACTATTAAGATTGAGACAACTTTATTGACGTATAATGATAGCAAGATAGATGAAAAAAGGAAGGCACAACTCTGCAGAATATTTAGTGCAATGCTACGTGCATATTTCTATAAATACATAAATAGGCATACAATTGTCTGTGTGTAGAAAATGACAGAAGCTGACTGGATGGTAGAAGGAGAGGAAAGGATAAACTTTTTCCTGTATTCCTTTATACTTAAAAAATAAAATTGAAAATTATAATTAGCATTTGGAAATTAATTTAGGCTTTATTCCTTGTTTTTCTTTTTAACTCCAGTACATACAGATTACATTGTTTTGAAATAGCATATTAGGCACAAAGGAGTTGGAAGTTTGACATGGAGGTAACTGGGCTTTGGGCTACAGAAAACAAGTTTCTGACAACTCTCAAACTGAAAATCAACCTATGCTTTTTCAGTTATCTGTTGGAAGTATTTTAGTGTGTGTTCTTCTGGTATAATTTTCCAAATTCCATATTTTTTAAAAGATTTCCTAAGTTATAGAAGATTACTCACAGTGACAAAGACTGGTTTTATTGTGACCATTCTCATGAAGAGAATCAATTCTATTGTGAAGAACTTAAGGAAATTTATAGTCTTCTGTAAAAATTATTCTAACACTTTATGTGTTTTTGAATCATTATGCTTTCTAACTGTTTCCATTTTGGAATTGATTTTGTATTTTACAGATCTGTCGGCTGTGTTTTCAACATAACACCCCCCTGGATGCAATTGCTCAGTTCAGAAAACATATCGACTTGTGTAAGAAAAAAATTGGAAGTGCCGATTTGTCTTTTGAGCATGCTGCATGGATGTCTAAACAGTATGTTTTAAATTGTATTTTTAGAATATTTTTTTAAATGCATGGGTTTTGGAGAAGTGAAGTTAGCATGGAGTCTGACTCCACTGAACTAAGTTTTTTGTAGTAAGTAGATTTTTAATAATAAAGCCTATGTGTGTTTCTGGTAATAGTGTTTATTGATTGGTTTCTTCTTTTCTTTCCTTTTTTTCTTTTTTCTTTTTTTGTTTTTGTTATCCGGGATTGAACTCACGACCACATGCTTGCAAGGCAGGCACTTATGCTGCTGATCTAAATCCTCAGCCTTATTGATTGGTTTCTTAAGACAGTTTGTTAATGGAAGCCAGTTAATTCATGATACTGTCTTATTCATTCAGTATATACTTACTGGGTTTCCAGTGTGTATCAACATCCTAAGAATATAGCAGTGAAGAAAAGAAAAGTCCTACTGTCATAGGCTTTACTGTTTAAAACTGATGCCTAATCATAGGCAAAATGAAATTGTTCCCAGAAACTTGAATGTATTTGAGTGATGAGAACTATGTTAAGATTTAACTTGATGGTTTATTTATAAACCTTTTAGCACAGAAGAGATGACTTAAATACAGAATTTATCTTTAATCTTATTAGTATTAGTATTTATAAAGAAATTATGACAAATTTTGTTAATCATTAGTACTATTTTGATAAATATGCTGAAGTTATGGTTGGGATGAATAATTACTAAAAGTAAGTTGCTTTTTCTTTTTTTGTGCTTTTTTATTTTTCTTCTTTTTTTTTTTTTTCCTCTAAGATTCCAGGCCTTTGGAGATTTATTTGATGAAGCTATTAAGTTAGGGTTAACAGCTATTCAAACTCAGAATCCTGGTTTCTATTACCAGCAGGCAGCATATTATGCCCAGGAGCGGAAACAGCATGCAAAAACCCTTTGTAACCATGATGTAAGTTAACAACTCATGTATTAACTGGTATTTAGAAAGCTTACTAATCATTTTTTGAGAGAAGCTAGAACTGATTAGTATGGATAATTGTTTTTCAAGTCTTTGAAGGTAGTTTTTTTTTTTATCTTATATAGTTTCAGGAATTGTTACCATTTTAACAGAAGTACTCCATTTTTAATTGTGAATTGAGCAAAAAAGTTTTTTTATTTGTATATGATCTTTGGTTTTTTGAGACAGAATCTTGCTGTGTAGTTCAAGCTGGCCTTGAATTTAATGTGTAACCCAGGTTGAGTTTAATGTTAACCCAGGTCTTGGCAATCATCCTGCCTCAGTTTCCTGAGTATTGTGATTATAGGCTTTGTTTTGTTAAAGATACAAGTCATTGGCATTAACAAATATTCATTGGAGTGTAAAATAATATTTCTTTCAAAAATAATTTGAACTTTAAAACTATACATCTTTTGACCCAAAATTTTATTTTCAGAAATACTAAGGCAGGTAATAGATCCTAAGGTATTTATTAATTACAGCACAAAACAGAATAAATGAATAGCTATAGAGAATTTGTTAAAATATATAATAGCAGGCAGTCATGAAAAATAATGTTTAGAAGAATATTTAACAGTATGGTGAAATGGATAGAGTTTATTTATTTATACAATACTGGGGATGAACTCTGGGCCTTCATGATGAGCTACATTCCCAGCTCAGTTTTGTGTTTTTTAAAATTTTGAGATAGCTTATAGCTGAGTCACTGATTTGCCCAGACTGGGCTTGAACTTGGAATCCTTTCCTCAGTTTCCCCCAGTGCTGGGACTGCAGACTGGCTTAGACTGGTACTATAAACTGGCTTAGAATATTTAAACTTTTTTAAAAGGTTGAAAATTATTTCAATTGGCTACAAATAAGCTTTACCCAACAATCTATAAGGATAAATATACTTAACAAGTGTTTGTAGTTCATATGTAACTTAAATTTGTAGCATTTTCCTGTTAAATATTTTGTACATTTTTCACCAAGATACTTGTATTACATTTTGGTTTTAAAGGGAAAAAGAAGAAAAATAAAGCAGTTTAAATTTCTTGATTCTATTGCCAAATACCCGCTATCCCCAATACCAGGAATAATACATACCTGATAAATAAAAAGTGTTTTCTCTTTAAAACTTTTTATAACATTGTTTTTATTTACAGAGAATATTTAAATTATACATAGAAAATAAATTTCAATTGTAATTTGTAATATATTTTCACTGGCTTTTTATAGCAAAGAAAGAAAATTAGAGAAGTTACTGTGAAGTCATTGGTCAAAAACACTGATTCTGTTCAATTTTTATAAGGTCTTCTAAATATTGAATCATTTCGAGTTTAATTTTTGTTAAAATTTAATTCATGTTAAAATATTCACAACTGTGATATTTGAATGTGTGCTTGGCGAAAACTTCTTTATTCACTTAGAGACTGGGCAAGAGTTGATTTGTGATGTGTTGCATAAACTCTTAGTTATGTTTCTGTTTTAATTTACAGGCTTCTGTAATGTATCCCAATCCTGACCCTTTAGAAACACAATCAGGTGTTCTTGACTTTTATGGACAAAGGCCATGGCGACAAGGAATATTAAGTAAATGATTTTTCTTTTCCCCTGTTCTCTCAGCTTCAGAAGACAAAGATAGCTATCATAATTTCTTACTCTCAAAGCAGCCAGGAGAAAATTATAGTGAAATAAAAATAAATGCTCTTCAATGATTTTTTTAAATGTACAGTTTCTTAGTTTTAGAATGATTTGTATCACTACATCTTAATTTTTATAATTACATATATGATTAAAACATTAAGATATTTCTTAAATGGCATAAGCCATCGTCAACTAAACATTTTAATTCTAATTAATGATTTAGTAACATTTTAAAACATTAACTTGCATCACCTTAAAAATTTATCTGTATCTTTTTTCTGTTTTATACATAATTTAATTCAAGCAGCATCTGTGCCTGCTGAACATTAAGTATTAATTATGTATTTAATCTGCAGAGACTGCTTTCTGCAGAGGATGATATATACAGTACCTTCAAATGGCTAATGCCACTACATAAAAGAACCCTGAGCTCAGTAATGTTCTCATCAGAACTGAGGTCACAGAAAAGTTCCATGTTAATATGATGGTCTCTTAGAATCTTTAATATTCTAGAATACTTTAAGAACCTTAAACACATTATCAGGATTCAAGGAATATACACATACAATGTGTATGTGATGGTTGTGTTAAATGAATTATCTAAAATGGGTTGGGTCCTGTCTTACACAGGTTTTGATCTTTCTGATCCTGAAAAAGAGAAAGTAGGAATTCTTGCCATTCAGCTGAAGGAGAGAAGTGTTGTTCACTCAGTAAGTTACTTTTTTTGCCTCCTCTATATAAGCTTTTTTTTTTTTTTTTTTACTATATTCAGGGAAAATATGAGATTATTTAAATGTTTCACACTTTATCTTTTCTAACAGGAAATAATAATAACTCTTCTGAGCAATGCCGTTGCACAATTCAAGAAGTATAAGTGTCCAAGAATGAAAAGCCATCTAAGTATGTATTCATAACCTTCCACAATTTCATGTGATTTTAATAATTTAAATTATATACATAAATCTTTGTGTTTTTTTTATAGTGGTTCAAATGGGTGAAGAATATTATTATGCAAAGGATTATACCAAAGCTTTGAAGTGAGTCCTATTTACTACTTAATTTTTATAAGTACTCTGATTATAGTGAAATTGGAATAGAAATTTATATCAAAATGTTTATCATTTCCAGCATTACTTCTAATAAATTCCATTTCTGTGATATTTATCAAGTGCCTTCTGCTGGCATAAACTTTGAAGATTTAGATTACCTCAGGATTAGCTAAAAGTGAAAAATACCTGTTAAACTGTCAGCAAGATTTTCCTTTATTTACCTAAAAAGAGGAAAACACTCTCTAAGAACTCTTGAAACCTTCTGGTGAAGCTGTTTCAGTGTGTCCTGCTTCTTATCCTCCCTTAGATTACTGGATTATGTGATGTGTGATTATCGGAGTGAAGGATGGTGGACTCTGCTCACGTCTATACTCACTACTGCTCTAAAGTGTTCCTACCTCATGGCCCAGTTAAAGGACTACATCACTTATTCCCTAGAACTCCTTGGAAGAGGTAATTTGATGTTGTTTCGTTAAAATCCCAATCTGTAAAAGAGTTAGTATCTTTTTTAAAATTGGAAGAATAATTCAGTGTCAGATATTTAGTAGGACTTCTATTATGTGCAAGTCATTGTGCTTAGTCATTGTAGAAGAGACATTCACTCCAAAATATTTCAGAAAATGAGGCTAGTGAACTTACTTGCCTTTTTGTAGTTCTATTTTTATTTCTTTTTCATTTTAGCTTCAACTCTGAAAGATGACCAGAAATCTCGGATAGAAAAGAACCTCATAAATGTTTTAATGGTAGGTTGGAATTCTTTATATAAAATGTGTTCTAGGAGGATGTATACTTAGAGCTGTGTATTCTGGGTATGCATACATTTAACTGTGTATTCTTGCAGAATGAAAGTCCTGATCCTGAACCCCACTGTGATGCATTAGCTGTGAAGACTGCTCAGAAGCTGTGGGCGGACCGAGTTTCTCTGGCTGGCAGCAACGTTTTCACTGTAGGGGTCCAGGACTTTGTACCATTTGGTGAGGAACCAGCATCTATAACATTATTTCAGCGAAACCATTCTGCCTTGTAGAAAACAAATAGATGTGGACTTTTCTCAAAGTATAATCATTTAATGGATAAATTACAATTTTTTCTCCTTGATACTGTACAAAGATAAAATGTGAAATATTTGGTTTATGTCTTAGAACATATTGGGTTCATTTATAGTTCACATGTTAGAAATACACTTAGCTATTTTCAAAGTTTCTGCTTTAATGTCTAGGCAAGTATTTTTTTAAAAGTCACAGAATGGTTCTTTTTTCTTTAAAATCCTATCACCTACATTTCAGGGGCAATCTTTTTAATTAAAGATGATTTGAAGTTACATTTAACTTTTGTAGAAGTCTATAAAATTAACTTAAGGAAAAAGAATGTGTACGTTTTTTCTGGAGGGTAAATGTGATTCAAAAAATATCGTGGGTGGGTCAAGTCTTGTACTGGGTAGTATACAACTAAGCCCTTTTCATTTGATTTCTAGTACAATGCAAAGCCAAGTTTCATGCTCCAAGTTTTCACGTTGATGTTCCTGTTCAGTTTGATATTTATCTGAAGGCCGATTGTCCACACCCCATTAGGTTTTCCAAGCTCTGTGTCAGCTTTAATAATCAGGTAATGGTACACTTTCATGTGTTATTACTAGAAATATTATTGTAGCTTGCTTTAAATAACATAAAATGAGTAGTGCATTTGAACTACTTAACAGTTTATCCTAAGTAGTGAATTTGTTTACATACTATCCCGAGCATCAGGCAGGCAGGTGTCATTTCAACCAGTCAGTTCTTGTATTGAAAAAATGTGATAAAATTGTTGTTTTTTTCTTTCGCCAAGTGGCTTATAAGAACCTTGAAAGAGTTAAACAGAGAGAGTCTAAGTAAGTCTTTTAAGAGTGATTCATTTTTTAATCTGTGTTCTATTTATTTGTTGGTGATATAGGAAGAATATTACTTGGTTTCATAGGATTTTATTTGTAAGAACTGAGAAATGCCCTTATAATAGAAATGGTTAGATGAACCTTGGTTGCCTGAAGATCAGTATGTTTTTATGTAACTTCAAATCTTTATCCAGGGATTCCTTCTAATTACTTTAGCAAATATTAAAGCAATAGCATTAGTTTTTGTCTAAGAAATGCACTGTAGTTGCAAATAGGAGGAAAGAAATGATATCATGAAAACTAATTAGAGACTGTTTTTATGAACCCAAGTAGGAAAATACAAGGTTCGGATTCAGATGCTAATGGTGAGAATAGAGATTTAAGGCTACAATAGCCTTTTAAAAATAGCTAAATCTGGATTGTTGAGTGAATAGAGAGTTTAAGGAATGGGAATAGGATGAATAAAAGACAGGAGATTTGTATGTGCTATTTTCTCTGCTTAGGTTGATTTTTCTGCCTCCCTTTACTAGCTAATGCCTATAGTTTTTCATTGGTTGAAAGCCTTATTTCCTTGGAGAAGCTGTCTTTGTCACTTTCCTCATCACTGGGACAAAATATCTGACACTTGCAATTTAAAAGAGAAGAGGTTTGTTTTCACTCACATTTTAGAAGTTTCAGTCCTTGCCTGTTTGGCTACAAGGCAGGAAGGCATGGTAGGAAGGCCTTCCACAGAGGACAGCTGTCCAGGACAAGGTGACCATGAAGTGGAGAGTGAGGGAGGAGCAGGTGTGGGAAGTACTCCCTTCCGGGTCACACCCACAGTGAGCCGCCTCTTCCAACAGACGGGACCTCCTGATAGGAAGTCAGTGTATTACCCCATAGTCCTGTCACCTCCTAACACGTGAGGCTTTGGAGGGTAGTTTAGCTCTAAATCTAACAGGGCTCCCCTATGTATTACTATAAAAATTGCTACTATATTTAAAAACTAGGAAAAAGATTAGATTAGATTCTGAATATGTTTTAGTTGAAATTCAAGCTACAAATCATAAGATTAAAAATGCCTAAGTTTTATAAGAATGAACTAGAAATGAACATCAGAGGGACTGCATGAAACTTGAATCTTATACAAGAATTTTCTATGAAGGCAGATCGTCTGCAGTGATAGAAGTTCGTTCTTGGATGGCTCTTGATATTCATTGAACAGATGAGAATGGTGATTTCATAGACACCTATGTGAAAGAAGCTTCCATTTATTCATCTGTAAGGAGAGGGTGTGTGGTTCTGGGAAGGAAGATACACATTCCGTTTAGGGTCTGCTGACTTTGGGGGTAGTAGACAATGATGGATATAAGCCTGTAGTTAAAAAAATAGAATAGAGTAAGATTGTGTGTGTGTGTGTGTGTGTGTGTGTGAGAGAGAGAGAGAGAGAGAGAGAGAGAGAGAGAGAGAGAGAGAGAGATTTTAGTACAAAGGTGCTTCTAGAATATATGGTAGTATATAAACTTGCCCATGAAATTAACATAAGGGAAAACAAGAAAAAAAAAATCAGGGACTGAAACTTTTGGCACCTTCAAATTAAAGTGATTAAGATAAAGAAAAGAAGCTGTTAGTTACCAGGAAGTAATCAAGGAGGCAAGAATTAAGAGTGTGTGTTACGGAAACCATGTTTAAGAAAACAAACACAAACTCTTCAAAAAAAAGGAGGTAAGCTGGTTATGATGGCACATGCCTGTAATCCCTGCACTTGGGAGGCTGAGGCAGGAGGATTGCTGAGAGTTTGAGGCCGGACTGGAGTTCAAGGCCAGCATGAGTTACAAAGTAAGACCCTCTCTCAAACAAAACAAGCAAAAACAACATGAACAAAAAACAGAGATGATAGGAGCATCCCATGCAACAAGGAAGAAATCTTTGTTTCTTCTTCTACAAAAGAAATGTCTAAATGCTTTCAGAAGTCAGATTGTGTTTTGTGAACTCTAGTTTTTTCCATGTTGGCAACAGGGGGAAGATAAGTATCTGAATTTGACATCTGACTCTTTCTTTTTCTAATAAACTTTATAATCAGTAAAAAGCTCCAAATTACTTGACATTAATGTTGGCAAAAACAAGCTGAAATTTGATGTTAGCAATCTGATCTCTGTTCATCTTTTTTTTCAGGAATACAACCAATTCTGTACAATAGAAGAAGCATCCAAAACAAGTGAAGTTTTAGAAAATTTGACTCAAGGAAAGATGTGCTTAGTTCCTGGAAAAACAAGAAAATTATTATTTAAATTTGTTGCAAAAACTGAAGATGTGGGAAAGAAAATAGAGGTTAGTAGTAGAATTTGCTTAAAAATATTTTTAAGTACAAGAATGTCATGTTTACATAAAAAATTAAAATAATACAGAAGTTAAGTAAAAAATTAAAGTCTTCCACCTGGAAGAAACTATTCCTAGTAGCTTGGTAGATTTCCTTCCAGACATTTTTCTGTGAATGTGAATGTATTTTTAGTTTAAAATTTTGTTTTCAATTGAAAAATTTGGAATCTATTATATATAATATCCATAGCTGGCTTTTTTCACTTAATAATATATATTAGACATAAACATCATTTCTTTCTTTCCTTCCTTCCTTCCTTCCTTCCTTCCTTCCTTCCTTCCTTCCTTCCTTCCTTCCTTTCTTCCTACCTTCCTTCCTTCCTTCCTTCCTTCCTTCCTTCCTTCCTTTCTTCCTTCCTTTGTCTTTTTGAGACAGAGTCTCACTATGCAGTTCAGGCTGGCCTTGAGCTCACTCTGTAGCTCAGGCTGGTCTTGAACTTGAAATGATCTTTTGGCCTCAGCCTCCCAAGAACTGGGATTACAGGTGTGTGCCACCATGCCTGGCTAGACATCATTTCTTATTAGTACATAAGTCCAAACTCATTTTTAATTAGATAATTAAGATTTTTGATTTTTACTAGTGCATGTTTGTTGTATGTAATAACATCCATTATGGGGAATTGCACACACAACTGGTACATGTTTTGAATGTATATTATGTAATATAGCAAATCTATTTTGTATAATATAATTCAGACTGAATATCTTTTTAGTGTTTAAACATTGCTTATTGCATATATTTAAAGAAAAAGGAAGGTAAATATTTTTACAGATACAGATATAAAAAGTCTTTGAGAAGTATATGATAAAAGTAGTGTTTTATTTCAGTATAAACTCTGGAGCCAAGTTAAATTCCAACTCTCAGCATACACTAGCTTATGACCCTGAGCAGTTACCGTTTTTATGTCTCAGTGTATTCACTGGTAAAATAGGATCGTAATAGTACTTACACCATAGGGTTTTATCAGGATTAAATCAGTTACTGTAAATTGCTTATAGTGATTAACAAATAGAAAGCATTTATTTGGTGTTTGTTTTCCATGACTTAAATGAAAATGATTAGATATTTTAAACTTGGGACTATTACTAAGATATAAGGTACATAAAATTATATTATTAGTAGTTCCATAGTAATTTCTGTGATATGGTTAATTTTATTATTAACCTATAAATAAGTTTTGTATTGTTCTAATTTGTTTTGTTTGTGATACTGAGAGCATTTGCAATGAGCTACATCCTCACCCCTTTTAAGAATTTCTGAGATTGGTTCTTAGTAAGTCACTAAGTTGCTGAGGCTGGGGCAGCTACTGCACTAAAAAGCCTTTTGTGTTTTGAACAAATCCTTAATAATGTATTTTACTTTTTATATGGTACCTGAGGAAGCCTACCAGACATGAATTATATTTAGCAATCACATTTTGAGTCCTTTTATTTACATGGAATGCAAGATTTATTCAGTTAGTAGAATATTTAATTGCTAGTATTGTGTTTTCAGAAAAAAATTCATAGAATTAGAAATTACGTTGTAAATATATCGGTGGTCAACAAAATCTGTATTTCCTTCAGTAACCACTAACTGAATATCTGTTATTTCATTACTGTGTCCAATGATAACATCATCACTGTACTGGACAGTCTCTTAGGTAGAAAGTTCAGGTGTGACCTGAAACTGAGAGGCCAGGGATCAGTGTCCCAACTGGAAGACTCTAACTTATACCGTGGGCCTCTGTGTGAGTTTGAAATGCTAGCAGTCTTCGGGGTAGTTTTGCTGAGAGGGGATGGTGACAAGGAAGTGGTATGAGACAGTGTTTCTGACAGCCTTTCCTCTTGCAGATTACTTCTGTGGATCTAGTTCTGGGCAGTGAGATGGGCCGGTGTGTGGTTTTGAGTTGGCAGGGAGGAGGAGGAGATGCCGCTTCCTCCCAGGAAGCCCTGCAGGCTGCCAGGTCTTTCAAAAGACGACCTAAGCTCCCTAACAATGAAGTTCACTGGGACAGCATCATAATTCAGGCGAGCACAATGTAAGTACACTTTGTGAGACAGACTATAAAAGATCGTCCTCTTTATTTTTTGTAAAATGCCTTATGTAAATACTTATTTTTTGATTAGTTACTTAGCCAAGGGCAGTGGTATATGCCGCTAGTGCCAGCTACTTGGGAGACTAAGGCAGGAGGGTTGCAAGTTCAAGGCCAACCTGAGCAATTTAGCAAAGCTGTGTCTCAGAATAACAAGGGCTGGGGGCAAAAATCAGTTACTTAACTATAAAGTTCCTTTCCATAGGATCATTTCCAGAGTTCCAAATATTTCTGTGCATCTTCACCATGAGCCACCTGCCCTAACAAATGAAATGTATTGTTTGGTTGTAACTGTTCAGTCTCACGAGAAGACCCAAATCAGAGATATGAAGCTCACTGCTGGTTTAAAACCAGGTATGCATTTGTTTTTAAAGTTCCATCAGTATTATTAAGTGCCATGGTGTTGACAGTGTGGCATTTCTTTAAAAGTTGATATGCTATAGTGCTCATCTTACAGTATTGATTGTTACAGTGTTTGCATTCTGTCATCTTAAAATGTTAATTTGTACACTCTCAGGGCAGGATGCCAACCTAACTCAGAAAACTCATGTGACACTTCATGGGACAGAACTCTGTGATGAGTCCTACCCAGCCTTACTCACTGATATTCCTGTCGGAGACCTACGTCCAGGGGAACAGGTGAACTTGGATAACTAAGATTAGAGAGAAAATCAGTTACTTTATAGTTTGTTTGTTTGTTTGTTTGTTTTTGTATCGGTACCGGGGATCAAACTCATGACCGCGTCCTTGCAAGGCAGGCTCTTATGCCGCTGAGCTAAATCCCTAGCCCCTACTTTATAGTTTTAAATAGGCAATGATTTTTCATTTCAGAATATTTTATCAGCACATCATAGGACTAAAAAGAGATTTAATTTTATTTGTATTTTGGGTTTCTCATATAAGAAAACATGCAATATTTAAGCTTGGGTGTCTTGATTTATTTTACTTAACACTATAGTCTCAAAGTGCACCTATAAATAGAGAGCAAAATATAATAGAAAAAGGGGAGATACATCTTTTATAAAAGGGAAGGGGGAACAAGAGGTGGGGGAAGAATAGAAGAGGATAAAAAAAGAATTAAGAAACATATTCATTATGTACTGCAGACATATGCTAATAAACAAAACCTGAAAAAAATGATTTAACTAATGAACATTTTATATCTAGTATTTAACTGTTTTGTTTTTTTCTCCCCAGTGTTGGGGATTAATGGAGAGCCTCATACATGCCAGGCAAGCGCTCTACTACTGAAAGTATTGCTGGTCCTCTTAGGCAGTTTTTGTGGAAGGAATTTTAGAACAAGTAAACCTAATATGGAGAATTAACTGCTGAATAAAATAACTATTTCTCTGTAACCTAGTGCAGTAATCTCCCAATTTCTATTTCCAAACTGAATATAAAAATTCTTGGAAAGTTGAAGGTAATGATTAAAAAAAGATAGGTCAGGGCTGGAGATATATAGCTCAGCAGTGGAGCTTTTGCGTAACATGCACATGAGCCTGGGTTCACTCCCCAGACCTCAGTCGCGCAGTGGCAGTTTGCCCAGGTCCTCCGTGGTGGGAGCTTCCATTAGTTAGATTAGTTAGACTGGCCCAGCCTCTGGAATAGTGCAGCCAGTTGGTGCAGTAAACTCTAAGGTTAGAAATCTTACCTTAGAATACCTGTCAGGAGGAAGTAATACTAAATTATAACACTTCACCTTGTTACAGCTGGAAAAAAAGATATATGTTCGCTGTGGGACTGTGGGCTCAAGAATGTTTCTTGTGTATGTTTCTTACCTGATCAATACAACTGTTGAAGAAAAAGAAATTATTTGCAGATGTCACAAGGTAATTTTTTTTTAACTACTTCATGAAGCATCATGTCTGGCACTTTCCTCTATTTTATGTTATTTTAATTAATATCATCACGGTTGTGGCAGCAGTGTCATCTCATTTTTCTTTGGAATTGTCCAAAGTCCAAGTAGTAGAAAAAAGGCCAACTAGCAACTTGGGGGTTTATATAGAGTGGTTTTTGTAAAGATTCTGGGCCATAGGTTGTTCATAAGTAATTGGAATAGGAAAAAACAAAACCAAAGTGTATGCAGTATTTCCCAACTGGGAGAAAGATGTATTTTTATATTATCAAAATTTTTACATAGCCTGGTGTAATACACCAGATAATGAGTTAGGAGATAAGGCTGCTATCATAGCAAATTTATGTATCATCTCATTTAATGCTCTTAACAACCCTATGAGGATCTGAAAATGGGGTTTGAGAAAACTGTCTGGTACTGTTGCAGTGCTGGAGGTCTCACAGCTAGTAAGCATGTCCCAGCTAGGGTCAGAGTTTGGTCTCTGACAACAGAATCTGAGCTTTTAAACATTGTGATCCTCTTCAGGGTTTCTCATCAATAGTGTGTGTTTGTGTTTCAAAAGCTGTAATACCCTATTATTTTTCAAATAGACTTTTTTTAGAGAGAGAGGAGATCTAGCGTTGGTTAAGCTCCAGGATCAGATTCAGTAAAGTTTTTGCTTGTTTCATTAACTTTAGCTATATGACCTCCTCACTGTAAGGTGACAGTCATAATAGCACCTGTTTCCTTAAGTGATTATGACCATTAATAATACATGTGTAGTGATTATAATAGTGCCTTCCTGTCACTATTTACCTTGTTAATGTTATTTTTACAATTGTTTTAGTCATTCTGAGTGAAGGTGAGGTAAGGAACAGAAAGTGGAAGGCTTGGCGCCATTAGCCTGGTGGCCTTAGACAAGTCACCTTATTTTTCTTAACACTCGGTAGTTCATTTGTAAAGTGATGCTGCTGCCCTGCTCTCTTCATAAACTCTTGCGATAATGAAGGTGGAACTAAGCACTTTGCAGTGTGAATTGGTACAAAGCATATATAACTCATTAGAAATAATAGGTCTTGCTACATTGAGTATTATAAATATGGTCTAAGAGAAAAATCCTTGTTTCTTAATAGAGAACTTATTGGGCATTTACAGATTGTGTGTAGCTTTTTAAACTGTTTGTATAAAAAAGATTAGAAAGCCGTTGAATGTGCCCCTTGTCTTTTCTTGCAGGATGAAACTGTGACAATAGAAACTGTCTTTCCGTTTGATGTTGCAGTTAAATTTGTTTCTACAAAGGTATGTCCCTGTGATGCATGCTGGCAGCCACTTGTATGTTATGATAGAAAACATGGATTGGATTGACACGGTTCCTGACAGGCCTTCTGTATCCCTTGGTGACAGTTCGAGCACCTGGACAAGGTCTATGCCGACATCCCCTTTCTGCTGATGACCGACCTGTTAAGCGCCTCACCATGGGCCCTCACCATCATGTCCAGTGAGCTACAGCTTGCACCGACCATGACGGCGGTGGATCAGCTGGAGTCCCAAGTGGACAAAGGTGACCCTGGATCATTCCCACTTACATGGAGGAAAGAGTTTGTGTGTGTGTGTGTGTGTGTGTGTGTGTGTGTGTGTGTGTGTAAACAGTGTAAGAGTTAACTTTTTACTAAAAGGCAACTTGGGAGTTATACTTACAAAAGCAAATACATTTAAAATTAAAGTTGAGTAACTGTCATTTACCATTTTTTCTTCAGTATGCCGTATTTATTAATTTTTAAAATTTTAACGCATTTAAATTTACTTTCCTCTTATTACATGTTTGTAGTACATAATGATTACATTCCTGTGGGGAATTGGTACCTGTACATACCATAATGCTTTTTTCACCTCCAACCCTCCACTCCATCTCTTGATCCCCTTCCCATTTGAGAAAATCTTCCTACTTTCTATTATTTTTTATGTTGATCTTTATTTATAATATGGGGTTTCTCATTTAAGAGGAACCATGCCATATTTAAGCCTGTGGGTCTGACTTATTTCACTTAACATCATGGTTGCAAGATGACTGAAGTTTATCTTTCTTTATGACAGAGTAGTACTCCACTGTGTGTAATACCACATTTCCTTTATCCATTTAACTGTTAATGAATGTATAGGCTGCTTCCAAAATTTAGCTATTATGAATTGTGCTGCTATAAACATAGATGTGCATGTATCACTATGATGTCTTCACATCTTTCAGGAAGCTACCTAGAAGGAGAATTATTGGGTTGAATGGAATTTTTAGGTTTAGTTTTGTGAGGAATCTCCATACTGGTTTCCATAGTGGTTCTACTAGTTTACATTTCCATCAACAAAGTAGAAAGGTAGCTTTTCCCCCATAGCCTCTCCAGCATTTAATATTATTTGATTTCTTGATGATAGTCATTCTTTGTGGGTTAAGTTGGAATCTCAGTGTTGTTTTAATTTGCATTTCTCAGATGCCAGAGATGTTGAACATCTCTTCATGCACTTATTGACTGTTTGCACATCTTCTGAGAAGTATCTGTTCCTTTCCATTGCCCAGTTTTGATTGAGCCATGGAGTTTTATATGTACTTGTAGTGCAACACTTGTTCCATTATATTACATGTATTTACTTATAAATGAGGCTCCCTTAATACACTTTGCTCCTTTAGAGCCAGAGCTGTGTCTTGAATTATCCTGGTGTTGTCAGTGTCATTTAACAAGTGTTTATTACATTGGGAAGTAAGCTCTGATTGGAACCTTTACTGTATTAGTATCTTGTTGCTGCTGTAATAAATGACCACAAAATTAGTGGCCCAAAACAACATAAATCTATTGTCCTAAAGTTCTAAAGATAAGGTATTGGTATGGCTGAATTCTTTCTTAAGGCTTTAAGGGAGTCTGTTTCTTTATAAGGGGACCACTTACATTCTTTGGTACATGGCTGCTTCCTCTACTTTCAAAACCAGCAGTGTAGTACTTCTGTGTTTCAAATTGACCCTAATGTTAATTTGTTAAAATTGGCATTAGATAGGCGCCATTGCCCACTCACATTTGAAGAAGTGACACTAGGCTGTGAGGGATTGAAAGGTAGAGAAGACTTGGGTGAGATGAGCACTGACCTTGTCCTCAAGGCGTTTACTGTGAATTTGGTAGAAGGAAAGCGTCTTTGCCAAGCAATGAATGGCCACATTATATAATACATGGTGATGGTATTTCCATTTTGTGTATCAATAAGTATTTGCCAAGAGAAAGTGAGAACATGGAATCTAATTTCAGTGCTCAAAGAGTAACTAAAGAGAGGCTGAGGCAGAAGGATCGTAAGTTCAATCCCAGCTTGTGCAATTTAGTTACTTAGCAAGACTCTTTCTCAAAATAAAAAAGGGCTGGGAGATGGCTCATTGTGAAGGCCCTGGGTTTACTCTCCTGTACCACAAAACAAAGCAAATCAAACAAAACACAGTAACTAAAAAAGTAAAATTTTCTTTTTTCTGCCCCAAAAGGTTTTCCAAAATGTTAGAAATAATTTGGGAAAAGAAAAATAATCATCATAAAGTATTATTCTGTATCCAAACTCTCCTTATGCGTTAGTTTTAGTAGGACTTTGTCATAGACTACAAATGCCTCCCTGGTTTTATTATACTAGAATGTTGAGATTGGCATAATACTGGGCTTTCTGACCTTGAGAAAGTCACCTAACTTCTTTGAGCTTTACTTTCAAGTCTCTATAAATATTATTTAATTGGTAGGTATTCCTTCTTTGTTATACTTCAATATGAGGCACTCACTGATGAAATGGTTACATAAGACTATAAAGATTGTTTCTTATAGTTGTCTTACAGACTGGAGAGAGTGCTAGTGAATGCTTTTGTCTTCAGTGCCCATCTGTTGGAAATGTTGAAGGTGGTGTAGCGACCGGACATTATATTGTCTCCTGGAAGAGGTAACAATCATATCAAACCTCTGTTTTTCAGTGTCTTTATTATTCTAACATGTGTCTCTCATCTTTCACTGTCATTTATCTTTCCGAAGAGCAGAGGTCGCATGCATTTGACTGATGATGTGTTAAAACACAAAGGTTAAAAGGGAAAATGTAGCTTGTATTTGTCACACCTGGTGACTTATATTCTAATGAAATTTAGCTGGACTCAGTCTGAAGATAGAACTGTTGACAAGTCTGAGGCAGAGCTGCGTATCAGCAGATTGCCTGTGTAAGAGGCTGAAGATAATCAAGAGTTTTTGGCAAACTTGCTGCATATCAGAAATGTACATTTCTGTATATCAGAAATAAGCCCCTAGGCAGTGTACTTTGAAAATAGATATTATTTACATACCAACCATGGTTTTGAGATATCAAAGAATATTTATATTTAATAGAAGATTAACATTACCTTTATGGAGAAAACTTTAAAACATTAAATAGGAAAAATATACAATTTAGTCTTATTTGTGTAAGAAATAGGAAAAATATGCAATAGTCTTTTGTAAGAAATTTTAAAATTATAAATTTAATGCAATTCTTTTAATAGTTTTTTTTTCATTTTTGTGTAACTTGACACTTGGTTCTAAAGTTTTTCTATAGTTTTTTTTCATTTTTGTGTAACTTGACACTCAGTTCTAAAGTTTACATGGAAAGGCACAAAATCAGAAATAGGACGTTCCCGAAAAAAAAAAAATAGGCCATGGTACTTGCTTTTTTAGAGTCAAAGACTTACTGTAGAATTGTAGTAATCAACACTACAGTATTTGCTCAGTAACATGTAAACAAGAACAAAAGAGAGTCTAGAAATAGATCTGTAGATCCACACATACCTTGAAGTGATATTTTACAGAAGCAGCAATGTCAATCAATGGAAAAAGGATAAACTGTTTTGCCACTCATGGTGAACAATTGGTTATCTATTTGTGAAAAAATTGGATCTCTACTTCATATTATATATAAAAATTAATTCCAGGTATTTTTAAAGATTAATTATAAAAGGCAGAAATTTATTGTTTTTATTATAAAATATGAGACAGTTGCTTTATGACTTTGGAATAGGGAAGAATTTCTAAATGAGGCACAAAAAATGCAAGTCTCTAAAATTAATTGGATTTAGTAAAATTAAGATTTTTAGTTTACTAAAAAATATCATAAAGCCAAAATACAAAATGGGAAAAGATGTTGGCTACATGTTTAAATGAAAAGGATTAATATTTGTATTAAGTACTATAAATCATAAACAAAGACAAGTCACTTAACAGAAAGTTGACCAAAATACTTAAGTAGACAGCTTAAATAGAGGTTACCAGTAGACATATGGAGACTCCTTATTTGTAACTGGAGAATGACAGAATCACACTTGAGAGTCACATCATGCTAATGTGGAAAAAGGAAAAGATTTAACCATACAAAGTTTATAAAAAATGTGAAATATAAATTAGAACAATTGATTTGGAAATACATTAGGCAGTGCTGGGTAAAGTGGAGGATGCCTGTAACCCTGCTGACCTAGAAGAGGGCTCAGACATACACACAGAGGGTATGTGTATTTACAGCAGCACTGATTACAATGGCAAAGAAAGAAAAAAGCTAGATGCCTGCTCATGGGAAAGTAGACAAATTGTGGCACATTCATACATTCTAATACTGTTTACCAGTGAAAATGAATGAACTATGAGTATACCTGCCTACATCTTAATGTAAAATGAACAAAACAAGCTACAGATGAAAATAGAAACAAATTGCATTTATAAAACATTGAAGAACAGGTAAGATATACTATATATTTCTTTAGAGTGCATGCATAATTTAGAAGAATATGAAGGGTGAGAGGGAATGATAGATTCCAAATTCAGGATGGTGGTTATCTCTGGTGGGAAGGGTGCAAGCATGCCAGCAGGAGGAGCTGTCATAATATTTTCTTTTTTAAACTGAGAGAGAAATATGTCGTATGTTACTCTTCTGGTATGATTCAATTATTTTCAAAAGTTTTAAAATGGAATAAAAGGGCTGGGGATTTAGCTCAGCATCATAAGTGCCTGCCTTGTACGCACGTGGTCATGAGTTCAATCCCTAGCACCAATTAAAAATAAATAAATAATAAAATGGAATAAAATACATTACTCGGCAAGAAAGGTATCAGGATAGAGGAATTATAAAGAAGTGTTTCATGCAATTTAGAGTAATGCGAGGAAGATCTGAATGTAATGGCTCTCACTGAAAGGTTAGGAGCCCCACCCCTGAAAATCAGAAACTTTGTAGGAAGTTCAGAAAGTTCCCTTTCAAGCCTTCAAAAAATGTTTAGTGATATAATTCCATTACATTGTCCCTTTTTATTCTCATGTTATAAATTGTACCTAAAACATGGAGCAAGAAGGCTAGTTCTCTAGTGACTTTTTAATAAAGAACTCTGCCGCTAAGGCCTGACAAATGTCAGAGATAAAAAGGAAACTTTAATTAGCAGCTCTCAAACTTTGTGGTATCTGGACTCTTGTGCATTTTGAAAAATCATTGAGAACTCTGAAGAGCTTTTATTCATATGAGCTGTATGTGTAAACCATATTAGACTGTAAAACTGAATTTTTAAAAACTGAGAATGGAGAAATATGTAAACTTATTAAGAACTTTTAAAAAATAAATAATCCAGTTTTTCTTTTCCCTACTTCTCTTTTTTTTTTTTCCTGAGACCCGGGATTGAACTCATGTCCTCACGCTTGCCAGGCAGGCACTTATGCCGCTGAGCTAAATCCCTGACCCTCCTACTTCTGAATTTATTATACTGATGTTTAGTTTCATATATATATATTTAAGAGTTAAAGTAGCATTTCAAAGAAACTACTTAATTACTCCTTCATGCTACCAGAATACTATGAAGATCTATTTATTTATTATTGATGAGGGCTTAGATGCTTTGCCTAGAGGTGCCTCTGCTCTGTAGTGGTTTGCACATAATGTCAGCTCTTTCCACTCTAGATGAAGACTTCTCATAAAGAATTGGATAGTTGCCAACTACTCTTGTAGTTTCACCCTAAATATAAATAATGAACAGTTTCATAGGGTTACTTTATTTCAGCAAATTTGAGAATACCAGTCTTTTCTAGTCGTGAAATCTGTTTTAATTCCTCAGTTTCCACTAAAGCCCTTTGAAGAGGCCTGAGGCCTGTTTATGAAGCCTCCTCAGGGAGATGAAGAGTTTGTGTAGTGACATAATCAGGCTCCTTTCTTCACAGAGCAAGTCCTACCAGTAAAAGACTGAGTTAAATGGTGTGCTTTGTGACTGACAGTCTGAGGCAAGTCCTGGCTTTTCGTGCTGGCAGTGACCACAGGTCTGAGTTGTAACATTTATTCTTAAGAAATATTCAAAACAAAAGTGGAATTCTAAAAGCTCTTGCTTTATAAAACTACTTCCATTAATGAAGTTTAGGAGATGAATAAATACTTTGTATTTCCTTTGAAACTAGATGGCAAACATACGTATTTCCTGTATTTGATCTATTAACTTGGTACATAAATTTATATTTACAAGGTGACCTTTTCTGCCATAGGACTTCAGCCATGGAAAACATCCCTGTCATCAGCACGGTCATCACGCTGCCACATGTGATTGTAGAAAATATCCCTCTTCATGTGAATGCAGGTAGCAGGAATTCCAGTTTTACCTGATAAAAAAGATTCAGGAATAATATGTATTATAGCTTCTAAGAGTTCAGTTAACATTTCTACTATGAAAAATATCTAACATTTATAAGTAGATTGTGGCCAGTGTTGTTTAGCCTCTATCTCTGCATGTTTCTCTCAACCCTATTATTTTGAAACAAATAACAGATGTCATTTTATCTATACATATTTGCTTTCCTCTTTAAGAGTAATGGCTTTATGTCAATATAATTATAATACCATTATGACCTTTAAAATTAGCAATAAATTCTTAATATCATTGTTGAAGTTTTTCTCATTGACTGACTAGTTTTCAGCTTAAGGGCTATCCGTTGTAATTTATGACCAGTTCTCAGCTTAAGGGCTATCCGTTGTAATTTATGACCAGTTCTCATGCTATCCATCTAAATCTATACGTGATTCCCTCTCCTCTACACCCTTCCTTCCATTGTTTACTCCTCCTTCTCTTTTTCTGCGTTACTTTCTCTGCCACTTCGATGTTTTCCTCCTTCTTCCCTTTCTCCCCCTCTTCCTTGTTGTCCACCTGTTGAAGAAACCATCATTTGTCCAGTACCTTTCCACAGCTAGTTTTTGCATGATATATTTTTAAATGTTTTTCTGGCAAGGTTTTGGCAAGAATACATTGTAGTTAATGGTGTGTGTGCCTTGGGAAAGCAAGTTATTAATACCTGTGTGTCAGGCCTTCTTTCTTTACTGGAAACTTCCCTTTATCAACTGCTTGGTTATCCTGATGCCTAGAACTTTTAAAAACAGTATACAGTGTTTGCTTCCATAGTATTATACTGAAATTGGAAGGACATGGAGAAAATCACCATGGCTCTTGCACAAGGATAACACACATATCCATGATGCATTCCATGTTTTTGCACCCCAGGAAAAGTAAAACAGCAGAACTGTAAACACACTCAGAAACAACATTTGTATAAATGGATAGATAAATGAAAGTTTATAGTTTGACTAAAATAAGATCTTTGCTTATTCCAGTGTAGGAAACAAGACTGATAGTTTGGGAAACTGTAGATTTTTAAAAATTACTTATAAACCCTTTTAAGTGAATCATTTTTAGAAGACTTATTTTCTTAGCTTGTTTCATCATTGTCCTGTAGCTGGAACCCAGTCAAAAGTTTTTCTTACCTGGCAAGGAAACAGTGATATTCATTCAAATAACTATAAACAATCTTTTATTTTTCAATGAAGAGAAACATGCGATTTTCCTGTTACAGATATGCCATCTTTCGGACGTGTCAGAGAATCATTACCTGTCAGGTATCACCTGCAGAATAAGACTAACCTAGTTCAGGATGTGGAAATTTCTGTGGAGCCCAGTGATGCCTTCATGTTCTCAGGCCTCAAACAGGTACAGGTCATCTTTCACGGTGTTGCTCATGTAGACAAACATGTGCTTAGAAAATGGAAAGCTGGACATTTTGTTTTTATAAACAAACTGAGAGAAAGGCCAGCTGTGGGTCCTACTGTTTGATAATGGTGATTTATATCTGATAATTGTGAATTTTTAAGCACTTTTACAGGTTAAAGTTCATCTTCTTTCAAAGATGTGGGTCCCTATTCACATATCAGAATCAGACAAGTCCTTTTTCCATATAAAACAAAAAGTTCACAGATCCTTGAACTATATTGTTAGAATTCTTGCAAAACTTAAATTTTCCCTTTATTTACAGGTGTGTGTGTGTGTGTGTGTGTGTGTGTTGATTTAAGGCTTGGAGGCTTGAATATACCAACATTTAAAAACCTGTTTCTCTCCTGAACTGTCCATGAAGTCACATAGAAAATTTGAAAATTTGATCTTACCTGGAATTTACTTGTTTGTATGGTGTGTTTAGATACAATTTGGAAATTTTGGTCTTAGAATTTACTTGTTTGGTACATTTAGATACAGTTTTGTTACATATAAAAAGAAATTATCCAATTTTCCTTTTTTATATGTTCAAATTAAATGGAAAAGATTATTGAGGTTTGAGATGCATAAAAGTAACACTTAAGCAAAATCCTACTTCAGTGAGCATCCTGTCGTCCACTGCCAGAATGATAACACATACCCCTCAGTTGTCAGTTAATGCTATTAATAAGGGGATAATTATAATTATAGCAACAAACATGTCTTAACATCTAGAGTTATCTACCATGCCTAATCAGCTTTTCTCTGCTTCTATTGACTGCTGCTTATTATAGAATTAGATATGAATTATGTTGTATATCCACATACTATTTTAAATTCATGACATATATTAAATTTTACCAACTATAGAATATTGCTAGATCTATATTATTCCTAATACACTGTGCATATCGGTACTTATTTCTCATTTATAAAAGCATAAGCTTTTCTCGCATGTTGTGATCTTTCCATGTATTTACATAAAAATAGGAAATGTAAAGATAACAAAATCTTAGAAGTTTGTATCCTTTCCTAAAGTATTATTAAAGATTTTTCAAACATGCTTTTCCTCCTGAAGTTATGTCCCTTAATAAAATAGTAAAATTCTAAAAAGAAAGTACTAGAAACAACTAGTTTATATTATGTTGACATAATATCTACAAATAGACACTTTTAAACAGATTGTTTTCTGACATATTTTGAGCATGAAATCTACCTGTTCTAAGACTCAGAAAATAGTAACGTGACTGATACTCTCATTCTTAAGCTAGGATAAGTTGCCTTTTAGATCATAGTAGAAATTGAGAGATCCTACATGTATTTTAGCCACTTCCTAGCTGCCTTGCCCTAGTCTTATACTACTTCAGCTCTAATTCTATCTGGAGAGTAGAAGAGAAGGATTTGGGGGTCCGTCTTTTGTAAATGGTTGAGAGATAGCAAATTATATGTACTGCAAGTATTTGATTCTCTGTCTCTGTAACTTGTATGAATAGATTCGACTGCGTATTCTACCTGGCACTGAACAGGAAATGTTATATAACTTCTATCCTTTAATGGCCGGATACCAGCCACTGCCATCTCTCAACATCAACTTGCTTAGGTTTCCTAACTTCACAAATCAGCTGCTTAGGCGTTTTATACCCACCAGTATTTTTGTAAAGGTAAGGTTTAGAAATTTTCTGCTTTTTAAATTCACTCTCTTAAAAGCATACAAAAAGACTTTTTTTGAAATGTAAAGTTCATTGAATAGTATTAGACTTTTATTATTAAATAGTAATATTACTATTCATTCCTATAAAGTTAGTGTTACTTTATAGTATTATTTGATAGTATTTATAGACTGTATTTCTATTTTATTCCCTTAGATAATTAATGGTTTATCTTTATGGTATCCTTGAACATGTTTTCTTTTCAGTGTAGTAATATACATTTTAAATTTGTAGACTATTGAGCTGAGTGTGCTGGGAGTAATCCCAGCAGTCTGTGAGCTTGAGGCAGGAAGATCACAAGTTCAAGCCCAGCTTGAGCTACTTACTAAGACACGGTCTCAAAATAAAAAATAAAGGGCTGAAGCTGTAGCTCAGTGCAAAGGCCCTGGGTTCAATCCCCAGTATAACCAAAAAAGAAAAATAAATGTAGAATGTAACTAGCTTTTAATCAAATGTGTTAACTTTTCAATACTAGATTTCAGTTTCTTCTGAAGATGATGATTAGAAACTATATTCTAGTTTAATGTTTTGATTGCTAAAGAACTCTACAGATTCTGGGTTCTGCAATACAAGAATATGTAAGATAGTCCTAGTCAGCATAGGACAAGCATTTAATTGAGCTTCTCACACATCTCAAAAATTAAGTCCCTTCCAGATGCCTAATAAGGCCTGTCCCTCCAGATGGCCCTGGTATTCCTAATTCTGTTTATATGACTGCATGAATCCTATGTACCTTTTTTTCTCTTTTTTTTTTCATATTCTCTTTAAGACTGATTAAATTGCTTGGTGCTTCCTTTTCAGTGTGTTAGAGAACTTTTCTCCAGGAATTAGTAAATTAAAAAATTACTCTGTGTTGATGTATTCACCACCCTCTTCCTTTTTTTTATCTTTTCAGACTTACATAATATTTTTTTCATCTTGCATTTGATTTATTCAAAGTTTCCATAATTAGAATTTTCAGTAATTATGCTCTTTATGGTAGGTTTTAAACATGAAGTTTCTCTATTTTTTTTTCTTTTTGGGAGGCGTCCTTTTGAGATTGCTCTGTAATTCAGGCTGCTCTGTAATTCAGGCTGGCCTTGAACTTGTGGCAGGATTCTTGCCTCAGCTCCCAAGTGCTGGAATTATAGGCATACACCATTGTACCTGGCCATTTCCCCTTATGAAAACAATCCTGACTGGGGATATAGCTCAGTGGCAGTGCCTTCTTCTTGGTAAACAAGGTCCTGAGTTCGACTCCCCGTACCAAAAAAAAAAGCATTCTATGGAAATAGAAAAAAAAATTCAATTTTAAAATGCAGAGATCAGGCAGGGGATTTAGCTCAGTGGTTTAAGCGCAAGGTCATGAGTTGGATCCCCGGTACAAAAAAGAAAGAAAGAAAGAAAGAAAGAAAGAAAGAAAGAAAGAAAGAAAGAGAGAGAGAGAGAGAGAGAGAGAGAGAGAGAGAGAGAGAGAGAGAAAGAAAGAAAGAAAGAAAGAAAGAAAGAAAGAAAGAAAGAAAGAAAGAAAGAAAGAAAATACATCACCAGGTATGGTGGCTCATGCTTGTAATCCCAGCACTTGGGAGGCTGAGACAGGAAGATCATTTCGAGTTTGAGACCAGCCTGGGCTACAAAGTGAGCTCAAGGCCAGCCTGAACTGCATAGAGACTCTACCCCAAAATGACACACAACAAAACAAAACAAAACAAAACAAAACAAGAGATGTTAATATTTCCAAGCTCTTATCACAGGCACTTGTAAATTGTGAAAGAAAAATCTCAATTTTGGATGTCCTTAAATTTCAGCAGTAGCATTTAAACACTGACCTGATCATGTTGTAAAGACATGTCCTCCCATGGAGATGCCCCCTGCAAGAGCATGGTGCTGTGGCCAGGTCAGGGAGAGGCAGGGAAAGGGTTCTCTCTCATTCCTTTTAGCTGCTTGACTTGAAATTTGCTGTCCTGTACTTCAGAAGTACTAATTTAATCATTGTGGAACTAGTCATCACCGCACAGACTTGATTATATTCTAACTGCACAGAGACAATAGAATTAATCATACCGAGAATTAGAGACTTTCGTTCCATCATTTAATCTCTTTCATTCTTTAAAGTACCTAGTCCTCCCAAATCAAATCCCAATTAAGACTTGCCATCAGTTTTTTGATTTTCTGTCAAGATAAGCCGCTTTTCAGTAATGTTTAAATTCGTAAGGAAAGGTACCAGAAAATAAACACTTGTAAGTTTTAGCATAGGTAACATTTTTCTATATTTACATGATTCTACATACTCATTTTTTTCATATTTACATGATCTCTAAATGCAGCTCCACCTTCTGGTGACTTTACTGCTGCCAAAGGTATGGACTGGAATCCTCAGAGCCAGCTCTTTTTTATAGCTTGGAAAAACTAAAAAAAAATCAAACCTTTGCCATTCCACAGTGTATACATATTTAAAAATGGGTTGTATAAAATAAATAAATGTTTTGTCGATTTAAAAAGTATGAACCTGTCGTACTATAGTGCCTGAAGTTTACCTTCTTATTAGATAACCACTAACTAAAATTTTACATCCCAGAACGCTTTTGTGTAACTTTAGAATTGTTCTATCCAGTATGGTACTCTAGCCACTATTGAGATTGAAATTAAAATTAGCTGAAATTGAACCAAATTTAAAAATTGCTTGGTTGCGTTAGCCATAGTTCAAGTGGTCCATACCTAAACGTAGTCATTGGCTGCCATATTAGACAGTGTTACCCTGGAGCAGTGGTGTGAATCTATGACACGCGTGAAACAGCTGGCTATTTATATCGTTGAGAGATCTAAAAGGTTTGCTATCTCTGTCCTATAGCAAGTTTAGATCATTCATTTTTTTCCTTTGAATAATTCAGTTTTCTAGTTCTGTGAGGTACTTATTTTCTGCTTCTACTTGTAAACCTAGATTTGGCAAGGCTTTAACCAGGGAGAGCCATTATTTTGTTTAAAACTGAGCACCTTCCATCATTAATAAAAGATTTAAGTGAAGAGTAAAATGTAAGGACTAAGAACCTGTTCTGTTCATTCTCCTTCCACCTTGAATGTTAAGAGACCTATAGGTGCATGTGAACATGTCATCTATCCATACACACATGCATACATGTATACATGTATTCACTTTGGGAATCATTCTGTCTCAAGCATAGTAAATGGCTTTCTTTGTCTCCTCCTCCTCTCTTCCCCCGCTCCTCTCCAATGTCCCCTTCTGCTCTCTTCCTTCTCTTCTTCCCTCCTCCGCTTCCTGCTTCTCCTCTCCCCTACTTTGAGACAGGGTCCTGCTATATAATTCAGGGTGGCTTTGAACTCACTATGGTACCCAGGCTGGGCTTGAACCGATGACAATCCCCCTACCTCAGTCAGCCAAGTGTTGGGATTACAGATATGTGCCACTGCGCTGACTTTTGATTATGAAGTGACAGTATTCTGTTGCATTTCCTGATCACTAGCTCTCATTCTTTTTTTTTTAAGAGAAAAAAAGCAAAACAGAAAAAAGTAGAAATAGTACAGAAATTAAAAAAAAAAACAGAGATCACTAGTTGATAAATTACATATTGTTATCTTAGAATTAGTTGCTCAAGTCATAGAATCAAAGCATAAAAAATGGACAATCAAACAATGAAAATACAAACCATTCTGTTTGATGAACTAACAAAAGTGTGGTTATCTGTCTTGCACACTTAAACATACATACAGTTATATGCTTTAGAGCACTTTCTTTCCCTTTCATTATCACAATATCTATTATGCATTTTGGATCTTATTACTCTTTTATTATTATTTTTGGGGGGGGTACTGGGGATCGAACTCATGACCTCATGCTTGCCAGGCAGGCACTTATGCTGCTGAACTAAATCCCCGGCCCTATTATTATTTTTTACACTACAGAGACAATACAATAGTTACAGATGTGAGTCTGATTTATTTCACTTGTGAGGATAGTCTCAATTTGTTTCCATTTACCTATAAAGGCTCAAGATCATCCCTTTTATTAGCTCTCATTCTTTCCTATATCAGTCTGCTGTTGTGTATCTGTATAATACAATTACTACAAGTATTCTCCTGACTCTGGGATGTGGCTAACATATCAGAAATATTATAGCCAAAAACAGTTTCATCAGTGTCCGTTGCTTGAAAAAGTCCCTATAAACCAGGCGTGGTGGCTCATGCCTGTAATCCTAGTATTTGGGAGGCTGAGTCAGGAGGATCGTTGTGAGTTCAAGACCAGCCTGGGCTACAAAGTGAGCTCAAAGCCAGCCTGAACTGCATAAAGAGACCCTGTCTCAAAAAGACAAAAAAAAAAAAGAAAGAAAGAAAGAAAAAGTCCCTATACTTAGCACTAACTTTGCTGATGTGATGGTCTAAATTTTGTGTAGCCAGAAACCACAAAAAAAGGGAGGTTCTTTTTTTCTCTACTGCTTCTGTCCTTGCAGTATGTACTGTTAGATATTCTAGAACTCATTGCAAATCATGTTTTTCTCAAACAGAAGATTGAAAGATCTAGAATCCCCAAAAGAATACGTCTGTTGGCTTAGGTTTGCTTTGCCCAAAGCTTGAGACATAGGAGGGCCCTGAGCAAGAGAGGATAAAACTTCTCAGATGGGAATGGTAAGCAGGTTCTCTTTGCATGTCATCAGAGGTGATTGGCAGGAGCAGCTGGAACAGAGGGCAAGGACGGAAAACTCGACTACAGTGAACCAAGGGGAGGAAACACATGGTCAGCTGGTGATGTCTGCCACCAGGGCAGGGCCAGCCTGTGCAGTTACCAATCAGGGTTCAAATGAAGAAAGAAGATAGGATAAAAAGGAGAATATCAGTTTCTCCTTGGATGCTTACACACATTTATTCTGTTTTTGTTAAACAGTTTTAGGAATTTCAGAATCTTTTTAATTAATGGAGTTTTTCTTGTCACTATTTGCTTTGTAATCCTGTTTTGCTTTTCCACTTTAAAGCCACAGGGTCGACTGGCAGATGACACCTCTATTGCTGCTGCGTGATGTTCAAGGCTGGCCTTGGCTGTTCTTACAGAGGAGCAGGGCAGTGCTGTATATGTGTGTCATTGTGTCCTGTAGCTTTGATCATGGTAAACAGTTAATCTTTCTATTTTTGAATGGATGTGATACCAACTATTCAGAGGAACTTATGCTTAACATATTATGAAAATCATCCTCTCATGTAATTTCACTAATAAATATTTGAAACCTATTGGTGCAGCGTGAAAGTATGTCAAACTATTGTTACTGTTAAAAGTCATTTTATGAACAGTGAATAATTTTGTAGTTGATTTGTGTGTATAGTAGGAGAGGGAAATTAAGCATCCCAAATATAACTGGACAAAGAAAGGAGAATGCACCAGTGAAGTTCTGAAGCCCTTCTGAGTCTCATGCAGAGTTGGCCTAACCAGAGTTTATCCATCCTTACAAATTCAGAATGCGTTTAGAATGCACAGCTACAGCGTACCCAGCTGTGTGCCTGATGTTGAAAAACCTCCAGAAACTTGTAATCAAAGCACTTTAATTAAAAGGTGTCAGAATTTCTATTTTTGCTTACCATCAGAAAGTGTCAAATAGATTCTGCCTACAGTCAGAATACGGATCATTTGTGAAGCAGGTTTGTATTTTTGAAAGGGTAGAAATGTAAGGATCTTATTATAAGCATAATTTTTTAAATAAAAGTTCTGAACAATGATCCAGTGAAGAAGAGCTCTCAGTTATGCATTTCCAAAAGAACTATCTAAAACACTTGAAAATTAATATAAATAAAAATCATAGGGTGAAATTTTTCTTTGTTAAAATATCCTAATAATTTAAGACTACCTGATTTAGTAAACATTTTTTCTATTGAAAAAGTATAATTGTAAAAAGGAAACAGTGATGTAAATAAATATGTTCTCTTTCAAATACACTTGTATGTATCTTTTAATTATTTTGAGCATGTTTCATTAAAGCTTCTTCACAGAGCAGCTGTCACTATGAACACAATTACATGAGGTGTAGTAGAGAGGATTAGATTGACAAGCCGGATATAGTAGTACATGTCTGTAATCCCAGCACACGGGAGACTGAGGCAGAAGGATCAAAAGCAGAGGCTTAGTTAGTTTGGGCAGCTCGGTGATTTAGCAAGATCCTGCCTCAGGGCAAAATATGAGATCTGAGGATGTCACTCAGTGTGTTTAATCCCATACCACACATCGTACATATGTGCATACATACTCACATAAAAAGTAATAGGATTGAGATATGGTATTTGCATTCTACAACTGGTACAGCTAACCAGTGGTGAAAGAGACTCTTGGGAGGACATGAGTTTCTGTTATATTTATATAGCAACTTTTCAGGTGTGGGCTTTGGGAGAGTGGCTTTGGGGAATCAAATCCCACCTCTGATGACTAGGGCTTTTTTTTTTTTTTAATTTTAAAGAGAATAAAACAAAAGAGGACAGAACAAAGCAAATCAGAACAGAACAATGTAAACAACACAGCAGATGACCAAGACTTTAAGTTGCTCTCTTTTCTCAGTTTTCTCACATATAAGAATAAATGATAGACCTGTTTCACAGCTTGTTATTAAAATGATATAGATTAATACACAAGAAGGGCTTGCAGCATTGCCTGGCCCAAAGTTCATGCTTAACCAGGGTTGTCTGTGTTACTGCTTTGTGTGTGTGTGTGTATGTATGCACACATGCGCGCGTGTGTTTTATTTTGAGAGGAAGGCTGAAGGAGATAATTCATGCATGTGCTGGAGAAGTTCATGTTATCAGAATTTACTAATACATTTTTCATTATGCAGTATATATATGGGTACATATGTGTGTGGATATATATATATATATATATATATATATATATATATACACACACACATATAAGTGTGCTATATGTATAAATATATAAAATTTTATGAAATAATTCTGTATACTCATATGTGTATCCTCTGTGTTTTGTTAAAAAGATTTCCCTCATTGTAACTTCCTAAATTGATTTAGTAACCTGTTAATAGGATGTAAACTGCAATTTGAAAACAAAAATCTTTAAGATCCCTTTGAAGTCTAAGAGGGTTTGATACAGAGTAAAAGTAATAAAGGTCTCAAATGTTAACACTGCCCTTGTCAAGCATAAAGTGTGTGTACCAATTAGTCACAGATGTGTGCTTTAAAATTAATATCCATGTCAGTGTGATTTGTTCGACTGTGTCTTCTACTGTAAATACACCAAGTAAATAAATTTGTGCTTTTTTCTTTATCTCTCTTAAGAGTTGGTGATCAGTAATCTTTCCCAACCCAGAATTCTCCCATATTGTACATTCTACCATGTAAAGGTTCTGTTTATGTTTTGAAACTGAAAATTTTAATTCAAAAATATGTAAAATTATGCTCTACCTTGGGTCCATAAGTCAGGACCACCGTCATGGTGCTGTGGGGGGCTTTGGTTTACTAAGGTGTTAAATGTCGAGAAGAACCTTGGTCCTCGTCCACTGCCTCTGGATGATCAACCCTGACCCTGTGTCCTGTGTAAAAATGTCTACTGGCTGTCTTTGTATTCTGTTACCATTTGGTTCTCAGCATTGCTCTCCACCAATATACTGTTCAGTGTTAAAATTGTTTAAATAATGTACTGTAAATTAGGTGGGGGGAAGTATTAGAGTTTGACTCCTATACATAAGGTAAATACTTGTGAATAATCCAAGTGCTAGTTAGCCAGAGGAAGAGAGAATAGTATCTTTTGGAAGGGTAAAATAGTTGCTTAATTTTGTTTTTGTTACTTAAAAAACTAATTTGCAAACATGATCCCCTCAACTCAGCTTTCTTAATAAAGTCTTAGGTTTGTTATCTTTGAAGTCTTCAAAAAAAATTGTGACTTTAATTATCTGAAAGAAAGATTATTTTTGCTTTATTCATTTATTCCTTTGTCCATGTTATCTCCACCCAGAATATAAAGTCTCCAGTTGATAGTTTTCTGAAGAATAGGTGTTAAGAATCTGAACTCTAATTTCCATGTGGGCATTGCGGTGGGAGAGCTTTTAAGGCAAAAACTGAGCAAGTGATAAACTCAGTCTTAAAGATGGTCCTCTAGGGGCTGGAGGTTTAGCTCAGTGGCATAAGCGCCTGCCTTGCAAGCGTGCCATCGTGAGTTCGATCCCTGGTACCGATAAAAAAATAAAGGTGGTCCTGTTGTCCCCAGAAATACCTTTCTGAAGCTCCCCTTAGCCTCACAATTTACAAAAGGCACCCAAAATTTCCCAACTCCTACTTTAAAGATGACTTAGCAGTAGGTTGTATTATTTAATGGTAAATAGTAGTGACTAATTTTCAAGAACAGGCATGTGCGCTATTACTGATTAGACACTGTCATGTGAATACGTGGTGCCAGATAATGATGTATGCATTATCTTTTTTTTCTCCTCTTATGATGCTGAATTTCAAACCCACAGCCTTGTACATGCTAAACAAGGGCTCTACCAGTGAGCTGCACCCCTAGCCCCTGCGCTTTATCTGGTCCTTCTGTGTATTCTTGCTTGTGTGGATTCCCCTGTGGGGCTAAATCATCTCCAGCTGAAGCATTATGAATGGCTGCCAGGTGAAAACCACTGACCCTGAGCAGTAGGAAAAGGAAAAAAAAAAAAAAAAGCTTTCTTTTATTCTGATATCTCTAAGTCTCAACTTACAGGTAAGTCAACTCTTAGTCACTTGAATCATTTCTAAAGAGTGACAGATCCTTTAGTAAGCCCCATTACCATTTGGCTTTTTAGTAAACTGCCATTCTCAGACATACCTACTAAAAACCTCCATAAAGTTCACTAAATGAGCATAAACTCCCTTGTTTTTATGGAAAAGAAAAAGTATGTTTAGTTATATTCCAGTTCCCCTCAAAGATCAAATGTGTGAGGAAGTTTCCCATGCATTCAATTTACTTGAGCCTGAGAACAAAAGCAAATGATCACAAGACCTTATTGTTTCTGCTTTCTGAAGCATGTTTTATGGGAGAGGAGGGGAAGTAGAAGTGAAGTCAGAACTGCTGAGCATTCCTGTATTTCACGGTATATGCACCATGAAAATTACACCCTGAGCAATATTAAAAATTCTGTTTTCTCCCCAGTCACCGAAAAAAAATATTCTTAGCAATCTTGGAGTTGATCTTTCACTTACAGTATACATCCTATCCCAAAATGTCTCAGCATGCGTGGCAAATGGGGAATTTATATATCTTCATTGCATTGGTCAGGATTTCTAAATAGTGTCTTTCTTTCTCAAATGATAACTGCTAACTTTTACTGAGTGCTACAGTGTGCTGGACTTGTATGCTCTTATTTCATATATTGTAAAAGCCAATGTGGTGTTGGTACTCTTAGGGCAATTTTAACAATGTGGAAATTATGGCATAAAAAGTTTTTAAAACTTCTCCAGTGTTCCAGTTATCTTACTGCAAAGCATAGTTTGAGTGCATTGGGCATCCTGGAAGGGCTTGATTGGGTTGTTCATGCTTGGCTGGGATCATTCACACAGTAGTAGTCAGAGAATTGGATTAAAAGAGTGGGGATGGAGCACCTGGGGAGCAGATGTGGCTTGGCGCAGCCAGGCATCTCTTCCTAGGTCTTAGGCCCTCTCCACTTGTCTATTGGGCTCCCTCACAGCATGGTAGTCTTGTGGGGGGTGGGGCTGCCTATATGGCAGGATCAAGCTCCAGTGAGAAAGAACCAGCCAGCAGGAAGCTGTATTGCCATTTTTTGACCTCTTGTCTACTACCATGTGCATAGGACAGGTGATAGATATTGCACCATCTTTCGAAAACACTATTTATTGTACCCAGTGACAATAAGTGTGACAAGAACTTGGCTTCTAGTGGAGCGTACTCCTCGGGGTTAACTGCTGTACTGCATAACTACCATACTGATACAGCAGCCCTCAGTCCTGAATATATGAGTCTTTGGTTAAATACATATTTGATGCCAGATGCCCAGTGCATTGTATGGATTAAGATCTGTGCTTAAGTCTATGGTGGGAGAAATCCTTTGCTTTAATTATATGTTGATGAATCTACTCTGTTAAAGCCATAAAGGAATCCCCCCTCCTCTTCTAGAAGATGGGTTTCCAATAAGAGAAACTGCCATGTAAAATTTTAATATGATGTGATAAATAAATAGATGTTTGTATAAGACTGTTGAACTGATGAGATCGCTGGGTGTGATGGCACAAGCCTGTACTTTCAGCAGTGTATGAGGCTAAGGCTGGAGAATTGCAAGTTTGAGCCTAGGCAGTATAGCAAGACTTGGGCTCAACAAAAAATAAACAGAGGGGTGGGGAGAAAGAGAGGAGAGAGAGAGAGAGGAGAGAAGAGAAAAACTAGGTGAAGGAAAAATGCATGAAATATGATTTGGAAAGTTTGGTAGCTATTAAGCTAGGTGAAGGGTACCTGGGGGCTCATTACACCATCCTTTCTCCTTTTGTGTATGTCTAAAAATTTCCCTCACAAAAATAATAAAAAATCCAAGGTAGTAAGGAGTCCCAAGGGAGGTGACTCCCTTTACAGAATGTGGATGAAGAAGACATGAGAAGGGAGGAATTTGCAAGAACCAAGCGAGTTGTTTTTGTTTTCATGTTCAGAATAAAATTATTGTGTCTTTTGTTGTAGGGAAACACATTCCCATCACCCATGAACAGATAGTATGTGAGCCAGATGTTGCAAAGCATATAACAGTCTGTAAAACAAACACAGCAAAGAACTTTAGATGATGAAGGGCACGCTGGCAGCCACCCCGTGCGCATGCGGCATGCGAGCTACTGCCAACATAGATTTGATTGAAGCTGGTGTTGTGTTCCCACTCCAGAGAAGCACACTCCTGATACGAGGATGCAGTGGGGGAGACCAGGAGACTCACCACCTACCGAGCTTGCTGCTGTCACCACAGTCCTTCCCGACAGTGGGCTTTTTCTCTCGGGATTCTAGGAATCCAGGATGAAGTTTATCTTCTTTTTGATAATGCTCATTAGGGTGAACAATTAAATATTGAAGTGTCTGACCTCTGGTGATAATTCAACAATAATTATCTCGACAAAAGACTGAATCATCATGTGGACTCTAGCAGGAGGAAGCAAAAAGCTCTGTTCAAGATGGATGTTTGTTTAAGACAGGATGACAGGAGCACTGTGAAAACTATTCCTTCAATTAGACGACCTGTAGTGTGTTATTAGAGGTGTTTGAGACTAGGCTGCAATATCTTCTCTCTCTCTCTCTGACTCTCTCACTTTCTCCCCCAGACTCCATCCTAGGGATCAAACCCAGAGTATCTTACCACTGCATTACATCCTTAGACCTTTTTTATTTTTTATTTTGGGACATAATCTTGCTAAGTTTCCCAGGTAGGATTTGCACCTGCAATCCTCCTGCCTCAGCCTCCTTTAGTGCTGGGTATTTTCACCACTTCTGATTGTCATCCTACATTTTATTTTTGTATTGTAAAAATTTCCATGCATACATGGAAATGGACGCTGTCACAAACTTCCATGCATGTACTCAGCTGCAGCCATTAATACTTTGCCATGTGTTGTCCATCTCTCTCAAACCATTTCGGCCGTGGAAAAAGTACCTTAAAAAATAGATCCACAATGCATCATTACATCTAATCAATCAATAAACCCTTGAAATGGTCAAATATGCATACAATTCTCCCTGAGGGCACAAGCAGTCTTCTATGGTTGCTTTGTTTGAATCGGGATCAGAACAAGGCCTGTCATTATATTTAGTTATAACTGAAGTCTTAAATTTCACTTACTGTAGAACAGTCCTTGGCCCATTTGTGTCCCTCATCATTGATTTGTTGAAGAACTGGGATCTGTTACAAAGTATCCCATGTTCTGGATTTGGCTAGTGGCTTCCCACAGGGTTTATACATCCTCTTCTGCTACCTCCTGTACTTCCAGAGGACTGGGAGTGAAAATCTCCTTCCGTCTTCCCTCACCCTTCTGTCACTTCCAGTTGTTTCATTTTTAGTCTCACTAGGATTGATCCTCAGATTTAGAGATGACAGCCAGAACTTTTTATTATGAAGTTCAGCTAAACATCCACCAGTGAAAGATATCTGAATCACTTATTTAAATAGAAGTTGTAAAATGTAATTATAAAATGCTATTTTGCTTTTATTGACTAGAATTCTCTTTTTCTATTCTGCTATGTATATTGAATTATTTTAACATATAGTTCCTATAGTTCCTTGAATTTCTCATAACTTAATTCTTTATAATTTTAGGGATTAAAAGCTCTAAAATTATTTGGAAGCCTTAAGTTTTCATGTGCTTAATAATAATAATAATATCAACTAGACATGGTAGCATATGTTTATAATTCTAGCAATCAGGAGGCTGAGGCAAGAGGATCTTGAGTTCCAGGCCAGCCTGGATTACATAGGGAGAGCCTGTTTTTAAAAAAAAAAAAAAAAAAAAAAAAGAGAGAAGAGGAGCAGGGGAGAAAGTAATACAATGCTGTCAATGAAAGGTGGGTGGACTGCAATCTTGAGTTAGTATGACAGCATTCTGGCACTTTTGGTGGCAGTTGTTAACTTCCTTAAGGACAGCTAGTGTCTGTCCTCTTTGAAAAATAAAGTTTACAAGCCATTTTCAGTCGTAAACATAAAACCAATCAGATGACTCCACAAGCACCAATTTCATCCACGACATACTCAAAGTCAGTATTAGCTTACAGCTGTTGCCAACGGTTAAGTCGTGGAAGTGCCAACCTTGACACCAAGGAAGGGCTATTTAATAAATAGATTTTGCGTTTATTCTTTTGAAAACAAGTAGTCCCTGTACGACAGAGCTTTTACCACATACTACCACTAGCAATACACACAACTTCTTGCAGTGTTGTGTTTTGGGGAATCAGTCTTTCTGTTCCACTGAGCAGCAGTGTTTTCTATTGCTACAGTCAGCTTTGCATGAGCCTGCTAAGTGGGTGAGCAGGAGCTTTTCAAGTGTCACCTTCCTTTCACTCATAGAAAATTAAATTAACGTGGCGTCTTTGGAGAGTTCACCGAATACTGCTCAAGATCTTTTGCACAAAAAATAAATATGCAGTGTCACTAGCCAGGATGACAAGGATGACTGATTCCAAGTTGGAGTGTATTGAAATTTCCAAAGTGGTCGGACAGGCTGAGTGACTTCAGGACAATAAGCTTTTATGTTTTAAAATAGGAACCCAGCTGCAACTAAGGAAGAGGTTTTCTTGTACTTGGGTGGGGGGAGGGGAAAACAAACTGGCATGTGTTGAAGGGTGCCCTGCTGCGACCACCCCGGGTTCATTTTTCCCTCAGCTATGCATTTCCATACGTAGGACTCTGGGGCCATAGCCACTGAGCCTAGAGGTCAGGACAGTGGGGGTAGCTGGGGTGACATCTCCCCTCCCCCAAGCACCTTGCCCTCGGGATTCTGTTTGTACCCACCTGTGCCTTCAAGTTGGTGCAGCAACTTTCTGGGAGCAGGTCCAGCTACAGCAGCACAAAGTCCCAACCGCAGGCCATTGGGAAGCTCAATGCAAGATGTCACCTAAGGGGTTTGCAAAGCTGCTGGTAGGAGGATCCCTCAAAGGCCTGTGTAAAAGCTGCTTCCCAACTGTGTAGCTACTGGAAGGTGGAAACCATTAGGAAGGGGCACCTCATGGGAAGAAGTTAGGTCTTGGGGGCTTGACCTTGGGGGAGATTTCAGACCACAGTCACCTCCTGTGTTTCTCTTTGCCTGAGCTTATGTTGAGCAGCTCCCCTGCCCTGAACTTCTGCCATGATGTACCTTGCCATCACAGGCCCAAGGACAACAGGGCCAAGAAACCATGGAGTGAAACCACAAACTCAAAAAACCTTTCTCTCCCTAAAGTTGATTATCTCAGGTATTTTGTGAGAGTGATGGAAAGCTAACTAACATGGGGGATAAGTGTTGTACCTTTTCTTTGCAGAAAGGAGAAAGGACTTGTTCAGATCTTCTGGCCATTAAAGATACTCTGGGCCCTCTATTCACTTTCCCCTCAACATCCTCTCATGATCCCTCACTCCTCCAGCTCAGATGTTCAATGGAAGTAAAGAAATTGCTTTCAGAGTTGTGCATCAAATCACAACTAAAATCACATAGGGCTATGTATAGTACTTGGAAGTTTCCAAGTCCAGTAACAACAAAGTCTTGAAAAACCAAAGCACAAGTGACTCCTAGTGTACCTTTATTCTTAGTGCTGGTGCCATGTAAATTTAGGATGTGTCTTAAAATACCAATAATTTCTGTCAAAAACTGAAGATGAAAAATTATTCAGACATCTCAGGTAGATAGACCTATGTTATTGTATAATTCAGACCCCTTAGGCTGACTAATCCTATTTTCCTTTGTGACAATTCTTTTATCTTTTACAGAGCTGTGTTTCTATGTCCTGCATGCCAATAAAAACTCTTGCAGAAATCACTTCTGCAGACAGTAGAAGAGCCATGGAGGGCTCTTCCACTGAGACAAAGATGGTACAGGCAATGTTTTGCTTTCCAGGAACTTTTCCCAATACTCCTATTGCATTTTCATTGGTCAGAAAAATGAGAGTTGAGTCACTTAAAGCCTAAAGCACTGACACTGCTGTGGTAGAAGGTAGACAATTGTCTTGACAGATAAACCTCTTTCTTCCTCTTCTTCTGTTCTTCCTTTGTTTATGCCTCCAAAATCTCACTTTGTGAGAAAATTGAATTTGCTGCACGTGGAGTCCCAAACTCTCTGTGTAAGGAATAGTCAGAAGGGTGAATGGGACTTCATATTGCACATACTATTCACGCCGAGTTTTGGGGCTGGTGACAGGATCCAAGGATTTTCCCAAAGCTGAAATAAGTAATCTAACCCACCTTACTGTTAGAATGTTGTCTCTGTCACAAACAACCGGTTTTAAGGACTAATCAGTAAGAGGCATGGGAAGGGCTTTTGTTTGGTTGGTTGTTTTTTGACACAGAGTATTGCTAATGTAGCTTGAACTGTGCTCAGACCCATTATGCAGCCTAGGCTGGCCTTGAAACCATGGCAAATCCTTTTGCCTTGGCCTCCTGAGTAGTGGGATTATAGACAATGCACCACCATGCCATGAAAGAAAGGTTTCATTGGGTAGAAATTTAAGGGCACACTCAAAAAAAAAAAAAAAAAAAGTAAGCTCTCTACAGAAAGAAATACATTATTTTCCAGAACAGGGAACATTTATGCTCTCTTGATGGAGTGGACATCCCAGGAAAAGGTAACCCATCCCCAGAGGGTGCTAGCCCATTTTACAGGTTTGAGTCCAATTTTTGTTTTTGTTTGTTTTGTTTATGAGTAAAATTTATACCTTCTTTGGATTCTCTCAACCTGTTCCTTTAAGTTAGGATCATGTTCTCACTCTTTACTTTTGCAGTTAAACCAGTTTAAAGACTTTTAGTATTCCTGAGGAATTTTGACTGTGATGGCTCTGGAAGGGAAGGACCCTAAATTTAACCAAATATTGACACGGATCACCTTGGGTCACGTTGAATGGGTCCTGGAAGTTGCAGTCTAAAAATTAGACTTAAAAGTCTAATTTAGAGTAGTGATTTCCTTGTTTCCTTTCTATCCTCCTTTCATTTCTTGCATCCTACCTCAGTCACACTGAGGAGGCCCTAAATGGACAGAGCTAGCATCAGCAAGTCAGAGCTGCACCTGGCTGCATCCTTGCTGACCAGATGCAATTTCCACATCTCCATGAAATCTTCCTGCAAGATTGTGCTCTCTTATTTTGTCTGCAGTAAGCAAAAGGGAGAACTTTATTTTCTCATCAAAAACAAGGCTCTAGGCTGGGATCAAGTGCCTACAGTCACAGGTACCTAGAGCACTGGATTTCTAACTCTTTGTCATTCATTCTTCTAAAGTGCTGCTATTGGCAGCTGTATGGGGTGGGCTCTCTTACAAGGAGCTGTGCCATTGTTGTGTGACTCTTGAAGAATCCTCTTATCATGTCAAGAAGGCATTTCCACTTTTTTTCCCCTTCAGTATCAGGATGATCTATTCCTGAAGCTCATCCCTAAGGCCTTAGGTTTTTATTTTGTGGCAGTCTCACTTGGTTGCTCAGAATGGCCCTAGAGTCTCCTGCTTTAGTCATTTTTGCCAGAGAGAAGTACATTTTACTTAGCAATGCCAGCAATTTCACAAGGGGTTCTACCTATTGTTCACTCAGCCATGGGGCTGTGGTAGTTCCCTGGACATTCCTATCCCTCCTGGGCACATCAGATACCCCCAGCCTCCCGCTGTCAGCCTCCTGCTTCCTGCTTCACACTTCTCCCCTGCAGCAGAGGCTGGGGGCTCCCGGGAAGCTCTGAAAACTCACACTTCTGCTCACTGGCCAGGCCCTTGATGCTGCAAGTGGGCAGGGGGAAGGTGCCCATGCTGTCTTGGGATCGGGTTTTCCAGGAGCTGTCTCAGGCTAACTCACCGAGAGAGCAGATGGGCCCACAGGGAACGAGAATCAGAAGGCAATTCTCTCTTCCTTATCTCCCTGGACTGTTTTAGGATATGGAGTTTGTTCAGCCTCTCTGAAGACGTCCTCTGAGACTGAGGAGTCACTGTGTTTGTAGCCAGCTCCATGATGCTCTTGCCACCTCTGTGATGTTCTCACCAGCATTTTCCCTCTTTGCCTCCTTCCCTCCCTGCTGCTTCCTGGGATCCTGCCCTCCAGCAGTGTGGTCACATGGAAGCCTTGGCTTTATGTTTAGTTTCTAGAGAATCTGAAACAAGAAGGTTTATTCTAGAATATCTTTCACTCTCTTTTCAATTTAAAAATTTGTTTGTAATATTTCTGACCTAGGCAATTTCTTACTTTTACTATATTATTAATTAGAATCATACATGATCATAGTAGAACATTTTTAATGCAGAAAAATTTAAAGAAGAAAATAACATAATCCTTAACTCATAATCTCACTACCAAGTGATAAAGACCCTGAATGTTTTAGAAAATTTCTTTCTGCTTTTATTCTTTACACACACACACACACACACACACACACACACACACACACTTTGTTTTAGTGATGCTGAGCTCAAACACTCTGCTTTGTGTGTGCTAGGCAAGTACTCTGTCACTGAGCTTCACCTTCAGCCCACAAGAATATTTCTGCTCCTTCCCCCAAAGAACAGCATTAATTGTTTTTAAACTGTTTCTCATACCCAACAGTAGACCTACTTGTGGATTTTTTTGTACTTGAATAATCCAAATCCATAGAGTATGATTCCTAAGGGTATTCTCCAAAATTAATGGAAATTCCCAATGTGTCTAACAAGCTTTAAAAATGCTTTGGTCATGGGCAGATTTTCTGAACACACATGCAGCTATTGTTCCCACGTTTCCCTTCATACACAGTGGCACTAATAATAATCCCTCACAGTGATGTTCTGAGAACAATAAGGCATGGGAGGAGAACTGATGATACATTACTAAAATAAGAACAAAAGTAAGAACTGTTACGAGGTTCAGTTGGGAGATGCTAGGCAACTAAAGTGATTATTGCTAAAATAAAGAATATTCATGCTGGTTTGCTGGAAGGTACGCTAGCACATTGAGACCCTGACATATCACAAATTTGGTCGTTAGCCAATACTGGCTCTCCTATTTGGAAATTGTTTGACCTTTGGCTATTACTCAGATTTCATGAATTACCTATATAATCTGAAACACAAAAGTAATAATAGGCACCTAGAATTGTTCAGTTATTCAGCAAGTATTTGCTCAATAGCAACTTTCCCACAAGTACTTGTTTAATAGGCTATAGCCTGTGGAGCATAGCAATGAATACTCCAAAATCTCAGTTCTCTTAGAGCCCACAGTGACATCTCAGCAGGTGATCATCATTCCCACTGTCACCTCACTATTGTCTAAGTTATCACCAAGTTTCTCCTGTGGTGAACACTGACTTAAGAACACTGATTAGCCCAGGGCAGTGCATTTTTAAAATTACATTTTTTCTTTTGAGGTAATTATAAATTCACATGCATTTGTATGAACTGTTTCAGGAAGATATTTTACCCACTTTTCCTCCATAGTAGCATCTTACAAAGCTAGAGTACAAAACTGCAACAGGAAGTTGACGTTGACACTATCCACCAATCTTATTCTCTGTGTGTGTGCGTGTGTGTGTGTGTGTGTGTGTGTGTGTGTGTCTAGGTAGTTACTGAGTAGGCTCACATATCCACCACCACAATGATCCATGTCTGCAGGCTAGATCCATCTCCACAAGGATTCCTCACGTGGCCCTTTCATAACCATATCTACCTTCCAACAAGTCTGATTTCCACTCCTATAATTTTGTCATTTCAAGAATGTTATGTAAATAGATACAATATGGCACTTTTAGTGATTGACATTTTTCCATTCAGTGTAATTCCCCAGAGATTTGCCCACCTTGCCGTGTGTTATCAATAGTCTGTTCCTCTTTGTTACTGAGTACAATTCCATGATGGACAGACCACTGTTTGTTTCCATTTCCACCCTGAAGGTAAATACCACAATTTGTTTAGCTACTCATACATCTAGGTTGTTTGCAGTTTACAGATATTACAAATACATTATGTATGGATTTTTTTATGTAAACACAGTTTTTGTTTCTCTAAAATAAATTCCCAAGTGTGCAATTACTGGATCGTATGGTTATTGCATGTTTAGCTCTATAATAAACTGCCAAATTATTTTTCAGAGTAACTGAACCATTTCCTACTTCCACTAGCAGTGTAGAGTGATTCTGTTGCTCTATATCTTTGCCAGCATTTTGTCAACTGCCACTGTTTCTGGTTTTGGCCATTCTGATAGGTGTGTAGTGACAGCACCTTCAGATCCTAATTTGTATTGCCTTGGTGGTTAATGCTATTTTTTATGTCTTTTTTTATGTCTTTATTTGCTATTGTCCTCTTCAGTGAAATGACTGTTGACCATTTTCTAATTAGAATTTTTAACTATTGAGTTTTAAGAGATTTTTATAAATTTTAGATAATTCTTTATTGAACATGTGGTTTGCAAATATTTTCTCTCAGTTTGTAATCTATCTTCATGCCATTACTCTTTGTTTAATATTAATTAGGCCAAATTAATTAATTAATTAATTAAGAACTTAATCTTCATAAGGCCAAACATTAATTCTTCCTTTTATGGATCATGTTTTTATTGTCAAGTTTAAAAACTTGTTGTACTCCTAGAGATTAAAGATTTTTCTCCTGTGCTTTTTCTAAAAGTTTTGGGTTGTTTTGATTTTATTTTTATGCCTTTGATATATTTTTCTGTGAAATTCCAAAGTAATTTGCAGAATTTTTTAAGTGGTTTTTAAATGTGATTCATACTGGTATTTTTAATTCATTGTTAAGATTTCTTTTCTTTTTTTCTTTTTAAAGAGAAAAGTTTTATTTAGTTCACAGTTTGTGGGGGTTTCAGTCTATAATCAACAGACCCCAAAGCAGGGTGAGTTGGCAGAGGGGTATCTCAGAGGAGACAATTCATGAAGGCGAAAGACAGCAAAAGCAAGAAAGGAAAGAAGTCAGTTGTAAGATTTCAAGATTTTTACTTTCAAAAACTAAACGTCTCTTTATTTATGGCAAAAGTCTTAGTTCCTAGTGACATTAACACAATTGTTTATTCTACAAAATATCTGGAATAATTTCAAAATAAAAATATTAATATAACTAAAGTGTAATAAACTGCCTTTCAGATTTCTTGGGGGACTTTTATGTGTTTAAATTATACATGTCTAATACATACAGTGAAAATATTTTTTATTTAATAAGTTCACTTAATTAACCTTACTAATTTGTTTAATAGTTCCACTTAAATAGTTCCCTTTCTCTGTATGTTTATGACAACAGCTTTATATGTAGTTATTTTTTAAAAAAATTTTTATTGCTTGGTTTTGCTTTATTTCTAATTTGAGGTTTAATTTTTTTTATCTATGGAAACCATTTAATATTTCCAAAATCTAAATTGTAACACATGGTTATCTCACTCATACCTTGTTTCCATCTCAATTGTCTATAGCGTTTAATTTGTAGCCCTATAAATAACTATTTTTATTAGTTTCTCATTATTGTTTCCCTTGTTTACTTTTACTTATTTAAGTAAGCATATAATTATATTTATTTTTCTTTTCTAAAAAAAATTCACAGTTCTGTTATACTCCTTTATGATGTATGATATCATCTACCTCTAAACACTATTTTATAAGCAGATTTTTAATTTTTTATGCCTTAATATATAGGAATTGTTGTATTTTTGTTCTGATTGTTATCCTTGTGTTTCTATCTTTGCGTAAGAACTTTGGGCCCTCTCTTTGTTATATACCACTTACTTTTCCCAGCTACAGAGATAAGATGAGTCAATATCCACTTCTTTTCTTTTCTCTCTCATCCAACACCCAAATTAAGGCAACAGTGTTTTGCTCACAGTTAATATCTATGAGTTACTTACTGCACTTACTCTGCTTTCCAAGTGCTTTGTTCAATTCGTCTCCATTTTTATTAGTTGTATTTCGATACTGTCAGAGCATGTAATGTTTATACTCTCTTCCATATTTGTCCTCATTATATTATGCTGCTTCTACAGATAACTATATTTAAGACTCAATGCTTCCTGTGATTGTGGTGTAGGGTTGTCTAGAGTTTCTTTCCTTGTTTCTTTCTTTCTTCCTTTCTTTCTCTTTTTTCTTTGCTTCTGTGTTTCTATGTTTTGCTTTTTTGAGACAGAGTCTCTTGCTATGTAGTTCAGGCTGGCCTTGAACTTGGGGCAATTCTCTTGCCTCAGTCTCCGAAGAGCTGGAATTACAGGCATGTAGCTCCTTTTTATAGATTCCTTGGGAAGGTATGTGAAAACAATATTATTTGAGGTCTTTCAAGTTTATAACTGTTGGTGAACTTTACTCTTGATGACCAGTTTGGCTAGATATAAATTATCAGTTCACATTTTATTTCCTTGATTTTTATAAATAAACGTATCTTCTGTTATAAAGTAAATGTTCTTAACAAATCTCATACAAATCTTATCTTTTTAACTTGGGGGATCTGAATACCCAAGTGATATTCTTTCTCTTTTATTCTCTATTTATTCTCTTTTATTTATCTAGGATATATTTCACTGTGGGTCATCCTGGTTGATTTTCCCAGGTACATAATGTTTGATTGAGTGTGTGTGTGTGTGTGTGTTTTAGACAGGATTTCACTATGCAGTTCAGGCTGGTTTTGAGCTCACTTTGTAGCACAGGCTGGTCTCAAACTCACAATGGTCCTCCTGCCTTAGCTTCTGGAGTGCTGGGATTACAGGTGTGTGCCACCATGCCTGGCTTTTTAAAGTTTGCTTTCAATATGTAGGTTCAGGTGTCTTTTTATTTTGAGAGAGAATTGAATTACAATTTGTTCAGGTCTATTGATTAAGTTTCCATCTTCAGGAACTCCAGTGAGGCACTGTTGGATTTTCTTTGCCTGTCTTCTATATCTATTCCCCTCCCTCTGTGGATCAAAAGACCTTACGTCTATCAGACAAAGCCACATCCCCATTCCTTATATCTAACCTTTTAAAAATTATTTTATTCCCTTTATTTTTATTTGATTTCCTCCTTTTCAATCTCAGTTTCCCTTGCAGTTTTGCTCTTGTGCAATTTCTAGCTTAGTCTTACTTTACAAAATGCTATCTTCTATTTTTTCTGTTTTCAGCACTTATTTGATACATTTCTGCTCAGCTATATCATTTCTGAACCTTTCTAGTTCTTATTTATCTTAGGCTTACATGGTTTCTGGTCTTAAAACAATCACTTTGGGTTCATTATATATTATAACACATCTTATATTTCCATTGAGGCCATGATTTTCTGGCCCTTTCTGTGCCCTCTTATTCGTTAATAATAATTGGTTGGTATTATTCAGTTTATTTTCCTTTGTAAATGGGGTGTAATTTTATTTCTTTTGTAATGTATATATTTATATGAAATGGGGTTTCCTAAATTTAGGACAATATTTTCAAGTACTTTCAGTAAGAATTAGGCCAGTGTAGCTTTCTAGCTTGAATGCCCCCCTCTTGATTGCACTTTTAACTACTCCCCAAACGGTCATTCTGCATATTCCCCTCCACAGCCACAAGACTATCTCCCTCTCTCTTTTGCCCTGTCCTGATCAGTTTAAATTCTAGTGCCAGAAGCTTTGTGTTTTTTTCCTATTTCAGGGTCGGTCATTTTCTTCCTAAAAGGCTGTTTTGTTGTGTGTTTCTTCTGAGGTTTTGAGGTCTCACATCACCTCAGTTTTTCTTGGAGTAGAGCCTTTTTTTATAGGTGAATTTTTGTTGGCAAAGTTCATGTTTTATGGGTATCAACAATAGCTTTAAACCTGGTTTCAAAGCTCAGTTGTTTCTGACTTGCAAAATTTGATAAAATACAATTCTGCAGTTAGTAGCATTACCTATGTTAGGAGTATTTATGCCATAAACCCCTGCAAACAGGGTCAAGCTTGCTTTTGTTTTGAACAGCTGATTTATCAGCATATCACTGGTTCTTAACTGTTTTTGGATTCTCCTTCTTCTTTTCTTAGTTTTTTGGGTTTTTTTTTTTTTTGAGCACCGGCAATTGAACTCAAGACTTTGTGCTTGCGAAGCAGGCGCTGTGCTGCTGAGCTATATCCTCAACCCTTTCATTAGGTTCTTCAGCTACCTGCTAAGTTGCAAAGGTCCTGAGCTGGTTTTGCTGATAGGGGTGATTTGGTCCTACTCAATTATTCTGGGGCTCCTGGAGGAAAGTACCATCTAATTTCAGGGAAAATATTATTTTTGAGCTGTTTTATGTTGCTGTCCTATTGCTAGGAGTATATGAAAGATACATAATGGTCTCACCAGGATAGGAAATCCCTAGAAATATTTTCTAGTGTTACTGGTAATAGTAATGTTTGTGTCTTTATAATAACATTTTCATATTTTTCATTGAATTTTTAGCTTATGTAGTTTTCACTTAATTTTCATATGAGAAAGAGCAGTCATAGTTTCATTCTATGGATGACGAAACCAAGTTTTAGAAAAGTCAAATGATTTGTCCATTTACAGTTAATAAATGACACAACTGGAATTCGAGTTCATGTTTTTTGTTTATTTGTTTGTTTGTTTGTTTTTGGAACTGGGGATCAAACTCAAGACCTCATGCTTGCCAGGCAGGCACTTAGGCCACTGAGCTAAATCCCTGGCTTGAGTTTGTGTTTTCTAAATCAGATCTAGTGACCTATATTAAAGTATAAATATGCTAACAAGAATGCTTAATCTGAACTATGTTGTCAAAATCTAGGACAGTATTCAGATCTTTAGCCTCTTATGGACTGAATATCCAAATATTTGAATTGTTGTTTTTGCATTAAAACTACTTTGGTCTCTTGTTTCTCCATTCTGTCAACTTCACCCCACTTTTCTAGACATTCAAGATGGAAGCCAGCAAGGAGAGAAAAAAGATGTCTTTGCTATACGATAATTCAGGAATGCCAGAAAGTTGACTTTGTTTTCCTCTGCCCTCTATATAAATTCCTCTTGGTTCCTTGCTGTTTGAAATTCCATGATTTATTGCTTTGGCTTAAAACCAGGAGAAGGAAAGCAAGTAAGTGCCATGCACTACCTTGTTTATATTCTATATCAATCTTATGCACTTCAACTTTTTATAAATAAGAGAATTGAAGCTCAGAAAAGTTAAGTAATTTTTTTCAGGGTCATAAGACAAGGTACATAGAAGAAATTATAACTAAACCCAAATTGGTTTGACTCCAAAATCTGTGAGTTATCTATTACTCCAGGTACTATTTATCTGGGTCTGGCATGGTATCAAGTACTTGTCTTAATAGATACTTTTCTCAACATGAATTAGTGCGGCACTTGATGAAGGTCTCATGTCCTGTTTTCCCCCTGCAGTGTACCTTCAGGACTTCTGTCCACCTGAGGTCTTTCTTTGGCCCCAAATCCTGCTTTCCCCTAAGAATACTAGTACACAGATTAAAAGCATGGGATAATTTACTTCTCCATTTCAATGCCCTCCCTCAGCCATTTTCTGATGGGAATAATGTATGAAGCCACATCTCCTGTGTATTTTTGATGGGATAACCATATACTGACTTCTAGAATTCTTCTTTTGGATTAAGCTCCAGTTGTCCACTTACTGACACTTTTAATAACACACTTCTAATTGGCTAAACTTTTTTTGTGGTAATTCCCTACTTACCTATAAATATTTCTTTGGACATTTTCCAAAATAAATTACTTGCACTTCAATCTTGGTCTCATTGAAACTCAAACTAAGGCAATCAGCAACATTCTAGATACTGATTGCCATGAAAAGGATCAGAAGAAAAAAGAAAAATATGGAAAAACTTGTATGGAGAAAATGGTGATCTCCAAATTTCCAAAATAGAAAAAAAATCTTTTAGTTTGTAGACCTAAGAAGCTCAGCAAATTCCAAACATGACAAATTAAAAAAAAAAAAACCGTTAAATAAATCATTGGCAAACTGCTAAAAAAAAAAAAAAACTGAGATAAAGCAACCAAAGGAAAAAGACATATTAGATGTAGAACAATGATCAGAAGATAATGGGAAAAAAATCTTTAAAGTCCTGGGGGGTGCGTTGACTGTCAACCTAGAATTTTATAACCAATAAAAATATCTTGAATTATATATTATCTGAATCATGTATCTATCTAAAGACTGGTTTGGATGCTTTAGGCTCCAAAGTGTGCTCTATGGATGGTAACAATTGATTCTGGAACCAGCCTGCCTGGGTCCAATTTTTCAGTCTAGTTTCATAGACTAGGTGAATTTGGGCATGTTCCTCAATTTCCCACTTCCACACTTTCTCATCTGTAAAATGAAGATAATAATATCCACCTCACCTGGTGATTATAGGGATTAAATTAATTCTTTAACTTTGGACACTCAGAGAACTTTCCAGATTTCTTTCCATAACAAGTTGAGCATTTTTAATGCCAAAATCCAAAATTGCAAGTGCACCAAAACCTGAAACTTTTTGAGTACCAGCATGATGCTACAGTGGAAAATTTTATATCTTGGAACATTGTTTGGAATAAATTTTGTGTTTATTTGGGTCCTATTCCAAAGATAGCTCATTGTGTTTATGAAAATATTCCAAAATCTGAAAAAAAAATCAGAAATCTAAAACTTCTGATCCCAAGCATTTCAGATAAAGACTCTTCAACATGTATTGATTTCTAATATAATTTCATTACAATCCAAGAACACATTTTGTATGGCTTCAATTCTTTTAAAATATAAAGACTTATTTAGTCAACCAGGATATAGTCTGTCTTGCTGAAGTTTCCTATACAGTTGAAAAGAAGGTGTATTTTATTGTTGAGTGTAGTGTTCTGAAACAATTAGTTCAGTTTTGTTAATTGATCATGTTGCTCAAATCTTGTAAATTCTTGTTAATTTTTTTTGTGTTAGTTTTTTTCTTTCCTGAGAGATAAGTGAATTTAGTAAAGTGTCCCTGAAGTTCCATCAGTTTTTGTTTCCTGGATTTTGAAGTTTTGCTATTAGATACATATACCTTTATCTACATCATCTCATGTATGCTGTGACTTGTAGGAAAAGATGCAGGCTTTAAAATACCAAGGCCAGGAAGAACACTGTAGGATGTGAGAATAAATGTGTCAAAGCACCAATGGATGAGAGGTATGGTGTAGCCAGTGCATGAATGCTAAGCACCCTACTGCCAGAGTAGGAGATAAGTGGCAGAGAATCACTAACAAGCCATCAAATTCACTATATTTTTTATGCTAATCTTTGACCTGAATTATCCACAAGAAAACTAAGTGAATTACCAGGATCATTTGCTCTATGAAAACAACTGGCTAGGGTGATTTAGGCTACAGACTGTGTCATATGGGCAGTAGAGCCAGTCTGTCTGGTCTCATTGCTGAGCCCAACACTCTCTGGCTGAGTGAAGTTGAGCAAGGTCCTGAATCTCTTTCAAGGTCCTGCCTCCTTTTCTTATCTGTACCAACAAAGCTTAAAAATACATAAAAAAGTTCTCATCTGATAATAACCCACTTCAGAGAGTTATAAGGACTGAGTTGACCCATGAAAAAATGCTTAGAGGGGCTTGGAATGGAGTCTGGCAAATGTTAATCACTCAACAAACAAAATCTACAGAAGCGGCCATCTGAATTAATTGAATTACTGGGTAGAATAGGAACTTGAATTAGTTTTCAAGTATGTGCTGTCAAAAATTAAGTGGCATGAACTGGGTGGAATGAAACAAACAAAAGTGATTCTCTAACAGTTCTGGAGGCCAGAAACCTACAATCAAGATGTCTGCAGCACTTTGACCCTTTGGAGTTTCTTAGGGAGGATCCTCCCTTCCCTTTAGCTCCTTAGTTTTTGGCAATGCTTCACATTCCATGGCTTTTGACAGTATAACTATGATCTTAGCATCATCCTCACACAAGTCTCTTCCCTCCAAATTTCTTTTTGTTATAATGATACAGTCACTGAATCAGGGCCCATTCAACTCAGTGTGGTCTCCACTCTACCCACAACCCTATTTTAAATAAGATCATAATAAAATTGTGGATGGACATGAATTTGGGCAGGGAGGGGAGCAACTTCAGTTGTTCACATCCCTCCACAGTGTGCTCTGGACAGGAAGGTTTCTAGAAGGCTCAGATTATTTTTCCCTAATCCCAAATATTAACTCCAATTTACTCAACTTGTTTTTACTCATTTTTTAACTTTTTAAAAACCAAATATACTGTTTGCAGTTGCCCCTCCTTTGTAGACACTGGCCATCCATTACCCATTATCTGTCACTTTACTCATAATAGGTCTGTGATGAGGTTGGAGTGCTGCTGAGCTTTCTGGCTCTTGGGTTGGTATATCAGACTTTGTTTGCTTTCCTTTTCTTGTTATACCTGTCACTTCTTGCTCATGTGAGCTTTTTGCATAGATCCTCTCTCACTTCTAATTTCTGTAAGTTAGAAACCAGAGCTCCAAATCTGGTACAAGTATAGAAGTTAGTACTGGTATTTATAATACACCAAAAAGGATTTCCTTGAACAGAGTAAAGTACAAGGTATGACCAAAATATAAGGTGAATGTTTAACCACTTAAAAAATATTGCAGTAAAAGATGTATTGCCCTTAATTCTTCTCAAAAACACTTTTCCTTGCTTGGCACACACCTATCCCATTGTTCTTACCACTTTCTGAAGCAGTTCTGGAAGTCTTCTCTTGTGGGGGTCTTTAGTTGTGCTGTTGTGGCTGCCTCAGTGTCCAAGATCCATTCAAAATATTTAGCTTTTGTGGCTATTTTGACTGTGGGAAAGAGCAGGAAGTTTCATGGTGCCCAACAAGTGAAGAAGATGGATATAGATACACCATAAAGTTTTTATTTAAAAGAAATTGCTATAAATGTTTGCTAAATGAGATGTGATCATAAGACATGGTGAATGTTAAAAAATTCATTATAGTAAAAGACGTATTGACATTATTCTCCTCTAAAACATCCCTCTTTGCTTCAAACATGTTTATTTCATCATTCTTGACAATGTGCCTTTTACTGTAATGTTTTTTAAATTTAAAATTCACTTTTGTCTTTTGATCACTTCATATACTTACTGCAAATGTTGCATGGGGCCCACAGAGAAATAAGCTATAATTATAAAGGTTTACTAACTTGGAATTTGTGGAAAAGCTTGAGCTGAGTGAGATGGTATATAGCTTCTTAAGGCTGTGGTATGAAAAATTCTATACATTGGTACTGCCTTCCTAACCTTTGCAAATGGGAATCAGCTGTAACATTGCAGCTCTGTAGGGAAGGGCACAGCTCCTATTCTATAGCCCTGAACACCTTTCCTCCTTGCACTGTCCCCATGTGACTGGTTCTTTTTTGTAGCACTGAGTCCTTTCTTTCCTTCAAGGCTGTTATCCTTACTCTCAGCTCTAGGCTCTTGTTTAAAGTAGAATTTGGAAGTATATGGGCTTCATTAGTTGAATCCTAGGGAAAGCTTTCTTCCCTTCAATAAACTCTGACAATATGTAGAGCTAGCTTTGTGGGTTGACAGGAAATGGTACTTGCTTCTGAAGCTCTGTCTGTTCCATCTGCCTATTTCTCTGTCCTTCGATCTCTAAGTCAGGCAATGCTTTTCTGATACCTATAATTTCTGCCCCATCAAAAGGCTCTTTTTCTGCTCTCTTTATTCTCACATATGCATTTGCTATGTAGTTGAGCTGTAGATAAGTGGGGTGTTACCTTATTTACTTAGCCAGATAATGTGTAGAAGCTCAAGCGAAAATGGAATGTACAGTTCTTATATTACTGAGCCTCGGATTCCCAAGTCCATTAACCTCTGGCCCCTTTTCTGCCCGAACTCAATAAAGGAGAAGTCAAAAGTTTAACTCTCAGTGAGGAGAAAAATCAACTGTGTAAATGCAGATTCTTTTAGGCATTCAGATGAACGCTCAAGCACTGTAACCGCAGTCATTTTTTCCAAGATGGTCAGAAGATGCTGTTTTCATTGAGTGTATTTTTAGACACTTTGCTGTGTCTAAAACAGCAAAGTGTTCTGTTCAGTGTTCAAGATGGACACTGATTAGCCCAATATCGAATAAGGGAATTTCCAAGCTGAGAGAACTCTACAGAGAAAGTAGGTGGGTAATATTAGTGATGGGCAGAATAGGGACATATATATATATACAGATACATGCGGGAAGGTGTATATATGTGCATGTACAAGCATACACACATGCACATGTGCACATGCAGTATATGTGTGCTGTGGAACAGAGGTATTTTAGGGGAAGTTGACTCCTATCACTCTGTATCAAAGCTCCACTTTCTTCCTTGACCTACCCAAGGCTGAAACTGTCTTATCTCTTTGGTGCAATGAGCCAATGCCAAGACATAGCACTGGACCAAATAGAAGACATTAGTGAATCATTATCTTTTTCAAGAATTGTTACTATAAGCATATGCTTATAGTTTACTTAAATTTAATACCATTTTGATTAAAACATTTTTATTTTGAGATACTTTAGAATTTCATGCAGTTCCAAATAAATGCATTCAGTACTTTTAATTTTGATAATAGTTTAATAATGCTCTATATGCTGTAGGTGTGTTCTGCATATAATTAATGGAGAGATTGGCAAAATAGCTATTAATTGTGCCTTGCAACAGCCTTGTGAGAAAAATATTCAGAAGTTGCTGGGATCATTACACATATGAGATAATTATAATATATTAGGAAATTATTATCAGTAAATGTATGGATATATATATGTACATACATGTACATATCTGAGGATAGAACACATCTGGATCATTCAGTATCTTTGTGTCTCATTTCTTACTTTTAAGATTTTAAAAAATTTTACAAGTATGGTAAGCAATAGACCCAGTATATTTTGCAGTTGATAATGATGAAAAGCAAGATGCTAGTGTCTTCCTTACTTAACTAGATGGGAATCTGGATAGGAGGCTTAGGTGCTCAGGGGCCAGGGCGACAGGAGTTTAGATGCTCTCTAAAGGACCTCCAGGCTTTCCTGGTGCCAAGGAGTATGGCTTATGGATAATGTTCCCACAGCACAAAAGGAACAAGCCTTCCTTCAGTCCAAACTCACACACAACGAATACTATTTATCACTAGTTCTTCTCCTGTTAGAATCCTCCAGGCAAGATTGCTGCCCCCAGGCTGCCATACTGTGAAATGTAGAAACCAGAACTACACTTCTGGCGCTTGAACTGAAGTGGGCTCTAAAAATAAAACACCTTAAAAACAAAGTTTTGAGGACCAGTTAGCCAACTTTCGTTCCCATTTGATAAATGCTTCATAAAGCTGGCCTTTCTGGCAGGGTTTGTAAATAAAAAAGGTTAATGGTTTTCTTCCTTCCTTCTCTTCTTTCCCTCCTTTGTCTTTCTTTTTTCCTTCCTTTTCTTTCGATGTGATGAGAATCCACTCTGCCAGCTGAGCATGTGCCATGTGGTGAGAGCAGGTCCTCTTTTCAGGGAGAGAGAAGTGTTAGGGGGAGGCCCTCTGGGGCAGCTCTTGATGCCCGCCACAGCTGTGATGAAGGCTTAGGCTGAAAGCTACATCTAATTCGAAATACATATTTTACAAGTCGAGGGTGAGGAATGGTGTCCTGGATTCTGTCAGGCATGCACAAAGCATCCTGTCACGCAAGGCAGAGGGGCAGTGAACTAACCTCTCAATTCCCTTATGAGTACTTGTCACATAACTTCCCCCCATTTAAATGAAGGAAGTAAAATTCTTGAATTCCGAGGAAAGCAAAAAGTAAACTACACCAGACAAAACTTAGAAGGAGAAAGAAAGATCATTTGGCTGAACTGTTTGCTAAGACTTTTAAAGTCTTTTCCTCCATAATTCGATAGGAAAATCTTACTGCAATGACATTACTTTGCTGTGAAAAGGTCATGAGTGGGATGCACTATCAGGGTGAAAGACAGGACTTGGGTCTTAAATTACCATGTCCTGAAAGTAGTGGAGTGTGGAAGGAGCCAGCACATCTGTTGAGAAAGCGTGAGCTCTAGCAGAGTCTGGACTGGGAGATGAGAAGACCAGGGACCAAAGAGGGGAAAGGGCCATGCTGGTAGATGCAGAATCAAGGTCAGATTGTGGGGGGATACCATTGTTTTATTTACCCTTCCTTCTTAACCTTTCCTGAAGGAAAAATCAGTTGTCAAGTAATACCAAGTAGAATTCCAAAAGAAAAGAGAAGAACAGTGGTCATCCAAAAGCTTGGAGAAGGTGGAAGGCAAACCTCTGTCTCAGGCTACTTCAGGTCCTGTACTTGGTGCACTATCTCTTTGTCTTTTCCCTGTCTCCTAGTAACCAATCCAACGGCCTCAGTCTTGTTACCTGGGGGATGGTTTTCATAGGAGGTCTCCAAGAATGCCAAGCTCTGAGAAAACAAAGGAAATGTTAAAGATATGAAGAGAAACTTCAGAATCAGACTGCATCTGAGTCTGCCAGTAATGAACAGTTCTTGGCCTTCCACTAGGCAAAATGAACCTGCTCCATGTTGCCTTGTGAGTAAGGTTGCCGGATTTAGCAAAAGTACAAGGTGCATTGATTTGTGCTAGAACTTGAATATGCCTTGAAATGTACTACATGGAAGAAACTGTTCACAGAAAACACATATATATGAGTTTATGTATATAAAATGTCCAGAATGGGAAATTTATGAAGATAGAAGATAAATTAGTGGCTGCCGAGGGCTTCAGAGTGAGGGACATGGGATAGGAAGTGACTGATAATGGCTTCCTTTCCTTCCCTTCCTTCTTTGCTTCTTCCCATCCTTCTTTCTTCCCTCCCTCTCTCTCTCTTTCTTTTTTTTTCTTTTTTCTACCCTCTTCTCTCTTTAGTTCATGCTGCATCAAACTCAGATCCTGTGGATGCTGGACAAATGCTCTACCCTGAGCTACATCCTCAGTCCTTAAATTTTTATATAAGAAACACTTATGGGGGAAAAGTTTGTAACTGTTGGAAAACAAGAAGCAAAATTTAAGAGTCTGAAGAATATTTGGGCACTAAATCTATTTTTAAAAACACTCATATTTCCAACTTCATCTTAGATTCACTTGGGATTTTTCTGCTGAAATTCTTCAGAACTGGAGTGTTTCTGAGATGAGGAGCAGGGGATGCTGAAACTCCAGAGTTGGCCCTGAGTCAGGAACCACTGTCCCTCCCCATGTGCTGTTGGTTCATGTGTTCTCAGGGATTGTGTCACCCAGCCATAGTCATTAAGCCACACAAAGGAAGTTCAGACTTTGCTTACCCTTTACTAGTTCCAAAACAGAGAACAACTGGAAAGTGAAGGAGATTATTGTGCTTGAATGGCTCAATGATTTAATTAGAATCTCTCATTAAAATTAACCACATTTCACAGACCTTACTAGGATAGAATATTTGATAAGATTGGGTGGGTGCAGGGCGGTATGGCTGTAGACAGGATAGAATATTTGAAAATTGCAAATGGTGCACAAGGCTGGGAAAATACCCTCTATGATGCTCATGCCTGGAATTAGTGTAAGTAGTGAGACTAACTTCCCAAGTAGTAGAGTGCTTTGTTAGCATCTATAGCATGCTGAGAAAGGCTAGCCCTGGAAAAACAAAACCAAAAACCAAAACAAAAGCTAGAAGTAAGGGGAAAAAGACTAGCTCCCTATTTTAGTTTCCTTTTTTGTTGCTGGTACAAAATACCCAACACCCACAAGTTAAAAGAGGAAAGATTTATTTCAGATCACAGTTTGCAGATGTTTTAGTCCATAGTTGGCTGGTTCCAAGGCAGGATGTTGTCACGCCAGAGGGGCATCACAGGGAAGAAACAATCCATGGAAGAGCAGGAAAGAGGCAACTGCAGCAAGCAGAAAGCCTCACTGTGTCTTTTATCCCATGTAGGCTATAAGTCTTTTGTTGATGCCATCCACACCCAGGGTGAGCCTTTCCACTTTCCATGCTTAGAACCATGCTAAACTAATCAGTGAACTAATTTAGTACCGTTCACCCTTAATCCAAGTATCATACACCCTGAATCCAGCTAGTTCTGAGAAGCCTTATCTATAAGTGCCTGAAGCTTTGGGGAAACATCTAGACATCAGTCATAACACTTTTATGAGAAACATAAGGAAATAACTAATTCCTGTTCATTTATACTGAACATATTTGAAAACAATGTTTTACCTTTTCTTATCTTCTGTTCATTCTATACCAGAAGTTTTCCTTTTACCATTTCTTAAAAATTTTAGGTTGTCTATCATGGGCCCAGTTTTAGTCAACCAAATAAGAAAACTCTTACAGTTATTCCTGGCTATCTCTATTTCAATTTATAGCATGTAACATGTATTATTATATTTTATGTAAGTATATTTATATTATATTTTATGTAAGTATATTTATAGTAACATGTATTATTGTATTTTTATATAACTAAATTTGGTCTGACCCAACATTGTATTTCTTCCACTCTAACCCAATGTCCTTAATAGATTTCCACACATGCCCTCCTGGTTTGTGTTGATATGAGTAGATAACAGTCTTACAGTTCTTCTGATGTGATTATAAGCTCATGAGTCATATTTGTACCTGCTGGAAACTGTTTGAATCTAGTGTCTTAGTTACTTTTCTCATCACTGAGACAAGATACTCAACATCCAAAGTTAAAGGGGGAGAGGTTTATTTAGTTCGCAGCTTTTACAAGGTTCAGTCCATTGTCAGCTGGCTCCAAGGCAGGGCGGCACAGCACAAGTGCATTAGAGAAGAGAAACAGTTCTTGGGAGAGTAGGCATCAAACAGCAGTAGCAGCAGCAGAAGAAACAAGAGTAAATCTGGCTTTCTCATTATCTCATCCAGGATATGAGCCTTTTGGGTGGTGCCACACATACCCAGGATGGGACTTCTTTGTTCAGTAAATCCATTCAGCCACACCCAGGACTATGCTAACTCTAATCACTAAACCAATTTAGTACCAGGTCCTTAAATCCAGTCTCACATGCCCTAGATCCAGCCAGCTCCAAAAACCCCACCTATGAGTGCACGAGGCTTTGGGAGGACATCTGGATACAAGGCATAGCACCCAGCAATAGGAAATAGAGGTGGAAGTGGGGTTAACTCAGAGTAGGCTCTATGGGACTTTGTAAGGTGACCACCCCCAGGAGAGAGAATAGTAAGATATTCAGACATAAGGGCAAAATCTTTTTTAAAAAGGATAAAGAAGCCCCAACAACAAAGTCACTAGCTGCATTGAATATGCTTAGTTGCCTTCTTCCCAAGGTTTAGGGTTCCATTCCTTTTCAGTCATTGCTTTAACTTTAGCAAAAGAGACCTTTTAAGATTGGAAGTTTAATTGAATTGGACTTTTGGTTTGGTTTTCAGATGTCTTGACAGTGGCTACAAAAAAAGAGGTGGGTGGCTTGAAGAGGACAGTCATAGATGACTCTAGTCCTTTAGCCAGAGCTTGTTTAAAGCCCTGAGCACATCATTTTCTTTCCCTAAAGTACTCTAGAATTCCTAAGACTAACCTAATCAACCCCAACACCACCTATGTGTATGTGTGTAGCACACAATATATATCTATTTTTTGCATTTATAGTTTGTATTTACATACGTGTTGTTCTGTGGCAGAAACTACCTTGTAACCCAAAGCCTTACTTTCCACAGACATTCAATTCCAAAATATCTACAGGCATGTTATGGTTTATATCTAAACGTCTCCTCAAAGCCTCATGTGCTCAAAAACGGGGCTTTTGGGAGGTGATTGGGTTGTGGGGATGTGGGGATCAGTGGAATAGTTCACTGATGGGTTTATAGCTAAATCTGATGTTGGGAGGTGGAGCCTGGCTGAGAAGGTGGTAACTGGGCTCCCTGGTATGAAAAGGTCTATCTCTCTCCCCAACTCCTCCCTTCACTTTCTACTTCTTAGCTTCCATTCCTTGAAGTCAACTGATCATGCAAGGAACAAAACTCGTAAAATGTGAGCCAAAATAAACCTTTCCTCCTTTAAGTTGTGGGTGTCTGGTATTGTGTCCCAGCAATGAAAGAAGTAACCAAGACAAGGTAATAATTAAAATAACTAGCCACCTGGGTGTGGTGGTGCACACCTGTATTTCCAACACTGTGTGAGACAGAGGTAGGAGAATTGCAAGTTTGAACTGCAAGTTCAAGCCTAACCTGGGCCACTTTAGTGAGACCTTGTTGTAAAATAAAATAAATAAATAAATAAATAATTGAAGCTGTAGCTCAGTACAATGGCCCTTGGTTCAATCTCAGGTATCACAAACACACTGGCACACACAGACGCACACATTGGGGGGGAAAAAGGCACACACAGTATTCTATGGCAAAAAATATTTAGTCACCCAAAACCTTGCTTTCTATAAATATTTGATTTACAGATTATCTACAGGTAGTCATTAAAATAATATTAGCCACCACATCTTATTCATTACTTTTTTTTTTTCAAACCAGAGTAACAGTCATTAAAATCCCTAAATTGAGTCAAATCTGAGAAGCAGTTTCATAGAGTCCAGCACAGGTTCAGAGAGCGCATTCTCTGGAACCATTTCTGATACCGACCTCTACAGAAGTCAGGGTTCAGTCAGAGAAGTGGAATCATTACGGGTGATACAGGACAGGGATTTACTGCAGGGAGAGCCTTTATCCAGCTCTGGGCGTGTCTATGTAAGGATGGTGCCTCTCCATCTGGTGACAAGGAAGTGTTCACAGGATGCTCAGATGAGGGCAGGAAGGAAAGCTGGATATGAGGTGAAGCAGGCAAAACAGATTGGGATCCGGTGAGAACACTGCCTGCAGCTCTGACGGAGGTCTCCCAAAGCAGCTGTGTGGCCTTGGCCATGAAGCTGTCACCCAGGCCTGGCTCAGGACTCAGTGATGTTGAAGGAAGGGCTCTGGATGGCTCCTGGGAAGCAGGAGCCTGGCTGATGGCCCATGAAAGTGTACCAACGATCAGTTACAGCTGTGTGAGACCGCCCACTGTCTCCAGCCTGCACTGACCTTCAGAGCAAATGAGTATGGCTGAAGTTCTGCCTTTGTCCTCCTAATATAATGCAGAGTTCTTTAGTGGTCAACCCTAACCCGGAAAAAGGCAAGGGAGAGAATGCTGGAAAGGCAGCTGCAGTTCAGCCAAGTTGTGCAGTACAATGTTATCATAGCAGCAAATGGTATTTCCTAATACTACAGAGCGTATGTTCTCATAAGAAAGTGAACAATACCAACTGCCCATGAAGAATTATGTACTACAAACATGTACTAGTAAGAAATAAAAACAGAGCTCACATGATCTGTCATTAAAGTGTCAGTATGCATGTGTTCCTGAAAACAGCATTCTGAGATAAATACTTGTATCATCCTCACTTTATAGAAAAAGAAACTAAGGCAGAAAATAAGTATTTTGTCCAAGGTGATTCTGGAAAGAAGAACTAGAGCTAAACTTTGAATAAAGGCAGTTTGCAATCAAAGCCCATGGTACTGACACCTTCTTTATTTTGTTAATTCAGCATAAAACCTTCCCCAAACACTCAAGCTGAATCCATCTTTCAGGTAATATAGCAGATTTTAATAGTTTGTTGCATTCATACATCTTTATCCTTCAGTTTTGTTGTGTTTATTAATAACAAGCCTCCTTCACTGGAAGTAACTTTATAATAGGTGATGCCATAACTTCGCATTCACTTCAGCTGCTAAGTGTTGTCCATTCAGCAGGCACCTCGTACATTCTTGTGGTGCTGACTTAACAATGCTTGTTAGAGACAAGCCAGGTGAGTGAATCCATTGGTGTGTGCCCTTTTGGCCAAGCAGCACCAAATCTAAAAGATCTTTTTGTAAATGTTTCTGCTGAGTCTTTGAAAAGCAGTCAAAGTTTCTTCAAGGATTCACCTGAGTGCTGGTCTATGATAATCACATAATCCAGACAAGTAGGGGCGAGGGACCAGCCAGGGAGGAGAGAGGGGTCACCTCCAAAGCCGGCCAGATGGTGTTCACATTTAGAAGTGCTTCAAAGAAGGATCATTCCAAAGGATTATTAAGTGAATTCCTGGAGTTCATTCAGCCGATGGAAGGTAGAAGAGACTAGAAACTTTAGGCCTAAATTCTGTTTTTGTATGCTCTCAGGATGAAAAGACCTTTTGTTGCCTTTCATTTAAATTTAGTTAACATTCAAACCACAGAAAGCAGAAGGTTGTATATGACATTGAGGAAAGAGGCCCCCACCCAGCTCACATCATTTCGGCATTAGCTGTTATTGGTTCTTGTAAAAACATTGGGAGGATATTTGTTTCATGGTTGGGTAATTGAGTTTCCTTTTTAAAGAAAAAAAATCATTACAGTTAGATCTGCAGTATTTCCTCAAATATGTGAGGGGAAGGGAGTGGCGACTTCCTAAAGGAAGGTATTTGTATTTTTAGATAGATATACGTTTTTACAAAGATTTTCTCAGAAAACACATTTACAAAAGAGCATTCTGAGCAACAGAAAATACATCTTAAATCATGATTAAAGTAATCTAGCTTATAATGTATATTTTAATATAATTAGAAAGAAATGTTTTTGTTTCATTTTCAAAGAGGCTTTTGCATTTGAGAATATTTGCCTCAACTCCACTTTCTTCTGATTTCTTTTATTCTAAGCTTATATGAGTCTGCAGAATTGAGGAGAGCTGATCCATTTGAAATGATAGGCCCAGTTCAGATAGAGATAATGGGCTTGTGTGGAGGAAGTGTGTGTGTGTGTGCGCGTGTGTGCGTGCGTGCGTGCATCTGTGTGTGTGTGTAGAGAGGAAAGACTGAGACCAAATTTGTGCTGTTTGTTCATAAAGTTGAGAAGTATCACAGCTCTAAGGAGCCCTACAGGTCATCTAGCTCAGTGTTTCTCATTTTGTGGACCAACAGCACTAGGAGGAGGGCTGTAGGAACCTACATGCCAATATGCTGTGCAGCACAGGTAAGCTGCTCAGGTAACAGCTGGTACAATGGCTTTATTTCATCAATGGGCAGTTGGTGGCCTACATAGGAACAGTATTCTGAATAGCTGTCAATTTAAAGTGGGACCTGTTTGAGATACATGGCTTAAAAAGGGACATTACTGTCGGAATTAGGTGTCAACTTAGTAGACATCCAGTCTATGATATGCTTTATGGAGCTCTGGAAAGACACCCCTAATTCCTCTATTTCTCTCTTCTTTGATCATCTTGAAATCCATTTACAAAGACAGACAGCCTTTATGTCATATTTGTGGGTAAACAGCTCCTCAAGAAACTAAGAGTTTACATAAACATACCCAAAATTAAGGAGATGTGATAATGAGTAACCATATGTTATGGTTTATATCTAGATGTCCCCCCAAACCTCATGCACTCACAGGTGGCACTTTTCTAGGGTACTGGATTGAGGGTGTGTGATACTAAGAGTATGTGATAAACTACCTTATCATAGCTCTGGGTATGGAAAATGGCAATTCTGACCTGGGTGTGGGTGGCACCAATTAATAGGTTTATAATATAGATAAAACATAAATGGACAGGGAGAAGATAGGGTTGCTTCTGCTTTCTGTGTGCTGCCTCCTTCTTTGCATGCTGTAGACTTTTTCTCTTCTGCAATGCCCCTCCACCATGCCATGCTGTTTTAGAACTACCTGACTAGGCATAGTGTGACTGCCCATAATCCCAGCACTGAGGAGGCTGAGGCAGGAGGATTGCTATGAGTTTAAGGCCAGCCTGAGTTACATAGTGAGTTAAGGACAAACACGAACTACACAACAAGACCCTGTCTCAAAACAAACAAAGCACAACCCCCCAAAACTAGTTGACTATGGACCAAAACCTCTAAAAACTTTCCTCCTTTAATTTTGAGTGTCAGGTATTTTGTCTCAGCAATGAGAAAAGTGGCTAAACGTTTACCTGAGCAGATTTTCACAGTGGAGGAAGAGGTGATGTGAAATTGCACAAGACCCAGAAAGATGCTCTTATGGGAATTTTGTGTTCTAATTTTTATTATAAAAAGTTTTAGACATACACAAAAATTAAAGGAACAGTAAATTTCATATGCATTGAAATAGCATATCATATCCCATAAATTTGCACAATTATTATATGTTAATTAAAAGCATTAGATAAAAATGGTATACTGGTCACCCGATACCCACTGTTTATATTGAAAACTTTTGAAAGTATCCCCATATTTGCATGGTCTGTCCAAGGAGCATTTGTGTGTATATCCATGCACATGTGTGTGCCTGTTTCATAGTCAACTAAGCAATTCTGTAAAGGTTGCAAGTACTTGGCAGTGAAAAGGGACAAGATATATTGCAAGGAAATTTAAAATTTACTCCAAGTTGCAAAATCAAAAAGAGGGGACTAGACCCAATATTTCTGAGATCTCAGTCTATGCACTTTCCATTGCACAACAAATCTTTTTTGTGCCAGGGATTGAACTCATGACCTCGTGTTTGCCAAGCAGGCACTTACACCTGCTGAGCTAAACCCCTGGTTCAATAAATCTTTTCATTAATTATGATGGTGTATACTCAACATTTTTATCACAGTTCTGAATGTGCAAGTTCCTTTACACAATGTATTTTATTTCAGTATCATTCTACTTTGTATTCAGAAAAGAAGACAATTAAGAAGGAAGGAGAGAGAGCAAGGGGCATGAGTGACCTGGAGGCGAAGTGTTTCCAAGAAACTGAAGTCCACAACTTGAGCTGTTTTTCTTACGCTCAACTTGACACCTAAGGAACAGCCACAGCACTTGATGGAAGCAAGTGAAGTGCTGCTATCAGCAGCTATGCCTCTGGTCTGTCACTGCCAGGCTGGAACCTGGAAACACGGTCCCACTCCCACGCTTCATTCCAGCTTCCTCCTTCTGTTCTAGCCATCTGCACTACTGTGCTCCTCTGGAATGTTATTTTCCCATCTTTCCAACAGGGTTGGATACCCCAACCTCACGGCCAGGCCTCGGCATTCCCCTACCCCACAGCCCTGCACTCACTCCTGTAATTGTACTTCTCACTCTGGGTAGTATCTTCCTCCTTGCTTGGTGGTTTCCCCCACTGGACTACAGATTTCTCCATGATCGAAATTGTATCTTTACAGCTTTGATATTTTCCCAGTACTGAGCTTCATTCTTGCCACACTTAACATGTACTGTAAATATTATTTGTTGAATAAATGACCAGAAACCATGACTTTACAAAGATTTGAGCTTTTATTTTTTTATGAAGTTTAGTTTCAATGCACATGGAATAAAGTGTGGAGGAGTTTAGTTTTAATTTGCTTTGGTTTTTGTTTTCCAAGTGTGAAATGCAAGGTTGAGAGTTTGACAGGTACTGAGGAGAAGAAACAAATTTCAGTTAAAATTTACTCCAGGTTGCAAAATCAAATAAGGGACTAGACCCAAGATTCCTGAGACCAGAGGCTTAAGAAGCAGCTTAAGCAGGTTGGAAACAGCCCAAGGGAATATTTGCAAAGCTAATGACCCAGTCTCTGCAACAAAGAGGAATTTTTTTTTCAAACAAAGAGTTTATTAAGCTCTGTTCAGTGGTGTTGTTAGCACAGAGGGATAGTGCAAGAAAGCAGGTTGAGGGAGTCACCAGGTGCAAAGCAAAAGAAAAAGCAGGGGCTCAACTCTCCCCAAGTCTAGGAAGCAGCCGGTGAGTGAGGACTGCATGTATAACTCGAACATGGTCAAAATATAAAGGTTTAAGTTTCTAGAAGTTTCAACCAACATCTTTTTAGTGTTGGTCAAGAATGACCCATCTAGGTACATTCATTTCTTTTTGTCCAAGGAATAAGTCAAGGTTTAAAAATGTAACAAATCTGTCTGTTCAAGTCCTGTGAACATGGTGGTAACACTCAAATATTTAACAGCAAATAGATTGAAAGAGAATTTGCTCTGTGTTGACCTGTGTAGGCCAAAGACCAAGGCCAGGCAGATGGACACTGATGCCTATGTGGACAGCAAGTGCCGCTGCTTCTTTCCTTTTGCAAATTTGGCTAAAGCCCAGATCTAGATCCATCCTCCTTTAAAGGTTAACGAGATTTTGTTTCTATCATTCTGGTGTATTATTGGTAATGGTATAGCAGTGGCTTGGGAAATAAAATGTGAATTTAAAAAAATAAAATGCAGCCGGGCGTGGTGGCTCATGCCTGTAATCCCAGCACTCGGGAGGCTGAGGCAGGAGGATCGTTGTGAGTTCGAGACCAGCCTGGGCTACAAAGTGAGCTCAAGGCCAGTCTGAACTGCATAGCAAGACCCTATCTCAAAAAGACAAAAAAAAAAAAAAAAAAAAATAGGACTAGGGGTGTAGGTAAGTGGTAGAGCACTTGCCTAACATATATGAGGTCCCAGGGTTCAATTGCCAGCCAAAACTGAGAAAATAAGTAAGTAAATAAATAATGACATTTGCTATATATCCTAAGGTGCAAGAAAAAATACAAGGAACATAAAACTTCTACAAATGCTTTGAAAATTTTGCTCCCTTAATACGACCATATCTTCTTCAAATGGGGTGTGTCTACTGTACAGCCACATTAAGTGTTTTGTACACCAGTGTTTGTGGAACATGTGTTTATGTGTTTCATGCTTTTGATTACTATGGCTATGGTATTTAAGGTAAGAACGTCTTAACTGGGGGACAATTCAATACTTCTAATGTTTGATTTGGTCAGTTTGTACTTTTTTTTATCTTATTCTGGAAACACTTGAAACTCATGAATATTAGGAAGGAAGTATTTTTACTAAGGAAAATCTGAGCTCAGAGAGCAAAATATAAAGGAAAAAAATAGCAACTGGAGGAGGTAGGAAAAGGAAGGAACTTGTGGGTGAATTTCTGCTAGCTGGGGAACTAGAACCAAGAAGCAGTCTAGTTTAAATTCATTGGGCTATGAGAGAATAGACTAGATTGGCTTCTAACTAAGCACTAAAGCCTGTTTGCAAAATTAATCATATTTCATAAATGGATCTTCAAATTCAATTAAGTAGGGTCAGACTTACAATGACATCAAGTTAAGCTTTTAGCTGAAATCTGAGGTTTGAAAGTTGACTTATTCTTATGCTGTTGATTAAAGTATAAATAGCTGGTTAGACAAAGCAAAAGCATCAGTAAATCAATTTTATGGCTTTAGAGTCTTTAACAGGTGAGATTGTTCTGCCTAAGATGAAACTATTTATAGTGCATGAATCTCTACCATTTGTTCTCTCAAGTTACAGGCTTTGGAGGAGCACAGTGTAAAAATTGCCTTGTGGGGACTTGTCATTAGGGCTTTGACTGACAGGGTTCCTTGCATTAGACAGGTGCGTGGGCAATGTGAGCATAATGAGATGGGGTGTACACAGGCTTGTGTTCAGATCTCACGGGGAAAAGAGATGCTGCTGCTGCTGAGAACTTCCAGCACCTGAGGGGGTTAGGGTGCCACCAAGCGCCTGAGTCACAAATGCTACCTTGGACTAATTCAGAAGAGACAATGGTGACTTTGGAAATGTGGCAAGTGGAAAATATGTTCCAAAAAGTTTGTCCTGGTCAGTGATGGTAAACCTTTCAGAGCTTTCAGTGATAACAAACAGCTGGCTGTGGCACGCATGCCATAGGTTCACCCCCGCTGTTCTAGGTGCCCATGTTCACTGTTGTAAGTGATATAAAAATTGAATGGTAAAGTTAAAAAAATAATAAATTGATAAATGTTTTATGTAAAGTTACATTAGTGTAATGATCACATTAGGGGCTTGTGAATTGGTGTGTGCTATGGTTTAGATGACAGTCCCCCAAAGGTCCATATGCAAATAAAGACTTTGTCTCCACAGCAGTAGTATTGGGAGGTGCTGTGAGCTTTCATGGGGGGAGGTGCCTAGTGGGAGGTCTTAGGCTGGTGTGTGTGTGTGTATCCTGAAAGGGAACTGTGGGACTCTGGCTCTCTCTGCATCCTGCCTCGAAGTATAAGCTTCCACTCTAACACACACCTTGTCAAGAGGTACCACCCTTGCCAGAGGTCCAGAGAAATCCGACCACTGTATCCTTTAGAACCATGAGCCAAAACAACCTTTATTTACTTCCTAAGTAGCCAGTGTCAGGTGATTTATTGCAGTAGCTTGAAACTGACTAATACAGTGTACAACGCTATGTGCAGGAAGGAGTAGAGCTGTGGGCTAACTATACGTATTTTTTTCTTTCTTTCTTTCTTTCTTTCTTTCTTTCTTTCTTTCTTTCTTTCTTTCTTTTCTTTTCTTGTCTTCTTTCTTTCTTTCTTTCTTTCTTTCTTTCTTTCTTTCTTTCTTTCTTTCTTTTTCTTTTTTTTTTTTTTTTTTTTTTTTTTTTTTTTTTTTTTTTTTTTTTTTTTTTTTTTTTTTTTTTTTTTTTTTTTTTTTTTTTTTTTGTCTTTTTGAGACAGAGTCTCACTATGCAGTTCAGGCTGGCCTTGAGCTTACTTTTTAGCCCAGGCTGCTCTTGAACTCCAAATGATCCTCCTGCCTCCGTCTCTCAAGTGCTGGGATTACAGGTGTGAGCACCACACCTGGCTATCAGCGTATTTCTTAGGCATTTCTTATACCTTGTAGAGTAGCTGCAGATGTTCCAGAATCATGGGAGGTGATATAGTTAGGAAGAGAGACTGTGAAGTCTTCCCACCTTCACTTGCATAGAAGTGGTTTCCTATACAAGCTGCGTGTTCCTGAGCAAATAACTTTATCTTTCTGAGACTTGATGTCCTCATATGTAAGAAATCTGTAATGGCAGCGCCTCCCTAACCAGTACTTTGAAAATGATAAGAGTTAATATCTGATAGGTGCTTGGAGTAGTGTCTGGCTCTTTGTGAAAACCAAATAGATGTTTGTCAAAAAACAAACAAGAGGACTGGGGATCTAGCGCAGTGACATAGTGCTTGCCTGGTAAGTGTCAGGTCCTAAGTTCGATTCCTGGTTAAAAAAAAAAAAATTCAAAGAAAAACAATCTTTATTTTTTATGGGTTTTATTTTTCTTAAGTGGAACATTATGCTCTTATAGAATTTGCTGTTTTCATTCATGTGTTGTAAGCCGTATTCACTATAATAAACATAGATCTAGTGTTTTGTTTCTCTTTTGTTGCTGTACACTATTTCATTGTTTGAATATATTTTATTTGGCCACTTGAACACTAATAGATGTTTAGATTGTTTCTAATTTTTTGTTAGAGAATAAGTATTTAATAATACTGTCATATAGCTGGCAAAAAACTTTGTTGTTGACATGCATTTCTAAGGTTCATTTTTTTTAAAAAAGCTTAGCTTTGTAAAATAATGGATTTAACAGAATAAAACAAAGTGTTAAATTCTTTACCAGTATGTTCCAATTCCTACTCATTGTTTGGATGTTGGCAGGCAATAGCTGGTACTCATGAAAGGGTGAAAAAAGGAAGTTCTAGGGAGGACAATTTAGAAAGAAGATGTTGTAGTCAGGGTTATGCAGAGAACAATTAGAGTCACGACTTCGAGTTTATAATATTTTTATGATGGCCACCCAAGAAAATGCAGGAAATCTATCCACATCACTAAAGACATAGAATATTTAGCCTAGGGCCTGAATCCCACAGCAATGTCCCACATGAGTCCAGATGAAGACCCAGTGCTCATGACAATACCTCCCATGAGTCCAACTGGAGGTCTAAAGTCCACAAAAAGGACTCATGCCAGTCTCTTTTACAGATCCATGCTGGGAAGGCCCAAAGGTCAGCAGTGGAAGCCAGAAAGTCTATGCCAGCAGGGTGAAGGAGCTGTGCTGGTAGGTTGAGGGTTCTACGCTGGAGCTGAGAAGTCACACTCACAACAAAGACCAGGGCTGCCCTGAAAAGCACCACAGCCATCCTCAATGACACAGAGGCCCTGAGCTCCTCCAATGACAAGCACAGTTGAGTACATGCCAGGAAGCCAGTGTGATGCGTTCATCCTGGAGACCAAGCAGCACACGGCTTCCCCTCTGGAGCCAGGAAGCAATGCTCGATGTGAAGACCAGAGCTTCTCCAGGAGAACCAACAGCTCAAACAGCAACTCGTCGGAGAACCCACAACACCTCAACGCATTAACGGCTTAACACACTAATGTGAATAGCTTCTCCTTCTCCATGTCTCCATTTATGCTGGCAACCTTCCTCAGGTGAAACAGCCACACCCAGCGCCATGCTGATGTAATCCAGCTGGCGTTAAGTTGACCACCAGTTTTCAATTCATAACAGAAGAGGACAGGATTAAGAGACAATAATAAGATACAGTAAAGGACCCTGGGGCAGGAGCAACAGCCACTCCTTTATCCCTCTCTAGGCCTGTAGGAGCAAGGGAAGAGGGTTACTACCAACCCACTGAGACCAGCCACCACAGAAAAGGGTCCTCAGTAGGAACCATGTCCTTGGGAGAGGGTTGCCACTACCAACTGGGAGTTCCACCAGGAAGAGCTGGAAGAGTAAATACTATGTTCTCATCTGGCTGTCTCTTTCTTTGTCTTCTGTCTTCTCTTTTTCTCTCTTTCTCTCTCATTCTATTTTACTCGTGTGTGTGTGTGTGTGTGTGTGTGTGTGTGCGTGTGTGTGTATTAGTGGAAATTGGACACCAAGGCTTTTACACTGAGCTATAGCCTCTTTCTTTCTTTCTTTCTTTCTTTCTTTCTTTCTTTCTTTCTTTCTTTCTTTCTTTCTTTCTTTTTCATTTCTTTCTTTCTCCTTTCTTTTCTTTCTTTCTTTCTTTCTTTCTTTCTTTCTTTCTTTCTTTCTTTCTTTCATTTTGAGATAGGGTCTCACTAAGCCTCTAAGTTGCCCAGGCTCAGTGTGAACTATGGATGCCCTCGTCTCTGTCTCCCAGAGTGCTGGGGTTGCAGGTATGCATCACCACACTCTGCTCTGTCCTCCTGCCTCTTGTATATTTCTTTCCTCAGCCAGATCATCCAGAAGTAAGAGTCTGTTGGTGCAGTCCATGGCAGTGTGATTCCTTGGTAGAGAGCAAGAAAAAAGAGGATGTGAGGAAAGAGAGAGAAAGCCCAGCCAAGTGCTTATTTCACTGACTCTTGTCTGTAATGACATTTTCAGATTGTCCTGGCTTCCTCTAAGGGCAAAGGTAGCCTCTTGTCTCTGTGTAGGATGATCCCTCAAAGAGGAGGGTGAGTAGGAGGAGTAGGAGACTCCCAAATGGTTAGACTCCAACTAGGATATGTGAGCAACAGACATGGCCTGGGAAGATGGTTTCATATTTAGAACCTGATTCATCAATTCCAGGTAGTTTTTGACTTAGATCTTTGGGCACCAAGTAAAGTTTTATGAAAGAACACATAGCTCTTAATTAAAACATAGAGGCACTATTCTTTTCTGGAAATACAATACTTAGATTGATATGACCATATTTATAATCGCAGAATGGTTTTTGTTTAGCAGTAATCCCTTTCCCAGCTTATATCATATTATTGTATTAATATAGATGATAGTAAACTCTATATATAATTGTTTATATTCCAAGGGTTTTGGCCATAAGTTGTTAAATTATACAAGTATTATGATCAGATAAATTTGGGGATTTTTGTTTGTTTTTAATTTTCTTTTCTCTCTCTCTCTCTTTTTTTTTTTTTTTTGATATGGGGAATTGAACTTGCTGTGCTGCCAAGCTACATCCCTGGCCCTGTTGCTAATTTTCAATGCATTTTCCAAAAGTTTTCCCATGGAATTGATTAGGAAAGATTTACAGGGTCAATGACTTTACAAAATGGGCCATGAATCGTCTCTCTGGTTGAGTTCTAGGAGTCAAGAGGGGAGCAATGTGTGAATGGAAAAATAAAATTGTGACAGAAATCATGAATCCCAACTATAACTGGAGGGTGTCCCAATTGTCTATATTCTTCTGGGAAGGGAAATTGAAATATGTTTCTCATAGTTTGTACTGTGCTGCTAAAACAAAACTTTCTAGACTGATTTATTTTTCATAGTTATGAAGGCTGAGAAGTCCTACATCATGGCACTGGCAGGTTCATTGGTAAAGGCTTCATCTCTGCTACCAAGATGATACCTTTAGTGCTGAAAGAGTAATGGTATCTTCACAAGACAGGGCAAAAAGGATGAAGTCCCTCTATTAAGCACCTTTATAAAGACATCTAGTCCCATTCATAAGAGGAAGGAACACTCATGGCCCAATCATCTTTTAAAGGTCCCACATTTTAAGCCATTACTTTGGCCATTTAGTTCAACACCTGAATTTTGCAGTGGAAACATTCAGATCACAGTACTGATGTAAGAGAAAATTCAAGACAGTGATTGGAGCAATGTGGAATTAAATTACTTGCAATCTGTTATAGCTTAAATCTATATTTTCAACTAGACTGATTAGCGGAAACCCTGAGTACAAGAAAACCCTAGGCATTTTGCAATGGGAGGATATAATGAGCCCACAACAGCATGGGTAGAACTTTTCTAAACTCCTATTCAATTTCTCCCTCTCCTTCACATGGTCCTCATGCCAGTCATCCACTACTCTGTGCTTGGTTCCTTGGGTGAAAACAGTCATTATACTAGCGATGATGACAGGCAGATGTTCCTAACATAAATGGAAAGCCCTATGGCACATGTCTAGATCATCAACAGATTTAAATCACGCTAACCATTAAAATATGCTCTACAGACATTTTATCATTTTAATTTTGCTTGTCTTTATTTTTATCAGTTTTATAGAGGTATAATTTACATGGTGCAATGTTCACTTCTTTTAAGTATACAGTATAAAGAATTTTAGTATATTAATAGGTCTGTACAATCATTGCCCACGCTCAAATTTTAGAACATTCCATGATCCTACAAAGAGCTGCAGGATCAATCCTCATTTCTACTTTCAGCCTTAGGTAAACTGTTTTCTCCTATTGCCTTTTTGTACAATACCAGTCCCCTTCCCCATCCTTCTACCCTTTTCTACATCCATCATTCTAACCTCTGACAACCACAAATTTGCTTTCTGTTTCTATAATTCTGTCATTTCAAAAATGTCATATAAATTCAAGATTAACTTACTTAACTCATCGTAATTCTTTGGATATCCATCCAAGGTGTTACATGCATCAATAGCCTGTTTATTGCTACTTTTGTTACTGAGTGTTTCTTAATATGAATATACTACATTCTGTTTAAATATTAACCCACCGAAGGGCATCTAAGTTGGAAAGGAATCTAAATTGGAGTTGTTTCCAGTATTTGACTATGTGAATAAACTTTCTCTAAACTTTTATCCACAGGATTTTGTGTGAACAGAGTTTTCATTTCTCTGAGAGAAATGCCAAAACATGAAATTACTTAGAAGTATGGTAGACCTATGTTTAGTTTTATATAGAACTACAAAACTGTTGCCCAGAGTAGTTGCACTATTTCACAATTCTACCAACAGTGTATGGTGTGCTACCTTCTCTACCAGCATTTGGCATCATTGTTACTTTTTATTAGTCATCCTGATAGATGCCTAGTGATAATTCACTGTGATTTTAATTTGCATTTCTCTAATTATTAATGATGTTAAGCATTTTTTCATGTTCTTGTTTGTTATCTATTATATCAATGAAATGTCTATTCTTATGCTAGTTTTGTGCTTTGGCTGCATGACTTTTAATCATTGAAGCTTGAGAATTCTAAATATTCTGGATATGATTCTCATCAGATATGCAATTTGAAAATATTTTTTACCAGTTGTTGGGTTGTATTTTTACTTCCTCAGTAGTGTCTTTTGACAAATAAAAGCTTTTCCTTTTAAGGCTTGGTCATGTTATTTTCTTTTATTCATATGATTGTGGTGTTATATGTAAGATATATCAAGATTGTGAAAATTTATTCTTAGTTGTTCTAAGATTTTTAGTTTTAGCTCTTACACTTAAGACTGTGATTAATTTTGGGTTCATCTTTGAATCTAGTGTAAGGTATAGTAGTTTTACTTATGAATAGCCAATTTTGCCTGCAGTATTTATTGAAAAGTCTACTTCTTTCTCATTGCATTTTGCTGGCATTTTTATTAAAAACTGATTGGCCACAATCATAGATACTTAATCTCTAGGCTTTTACTTCTTTATGAGCCCTATGCCTCTTCTTATGGTAATAACACACTATCTTGGTTCCTATAGTCTTTATTTTAACCAATATACTGTTATAATATCCTGTATATTTAGATTCTAATTTAGAACTACTGGGTACTCTACTTACAGTGTGCTCTTAGGACATTCAGGGGTACACCCTAACCCTTTTGCATTAATTTCCCACTCCTAGTTTGCTCTCAAGTGCTAGAAGTCTCTTGTGCCCATGTTTAGATGTCCCAACTCTCAGGTGTAGGAAAAGGCTCTGTTTCTTTGCTGCCTGTCACCCTTGGTTCTTATAGCCCTCTCTCTTATTCTTGCACATAGGCTTTCACATGTTAGAGCCAATAAGCAAATCTTTTTCATCCTTGAAGGCTCTCCAATGATCCTTTATACAACTTACTGCTTTTGCATGTGGTTGAAAGAAGATCATATTTATCAGAGTGTATGTGCTTCCATTGGGTCCACTAAGATCATCCAGAATTGTCTGTTTTAAGGTCAGCAGATTAGTAACTTTAATGATATCTTCAAAATCCTCTTTTCTGTGTAATATAATATATTCATGGGTTGCAGTAATTGAAATATGGATATCTTTGCATTATTCAGCCTACCACATAGAATTGAGACTTCCTAAATTATTGCTGTGGTTATGCTTGTCTGAAAAAATTTTTAGTTTCCTTCTTTGGAAGAGTATTGTCACTGGTAATGATTCTTTCAGTACTCAAAAAATATTCCATTGTCTTTTGGTCTCATTATTTCTACTGAGAAGTCAGCAAAATATCTCATTGCTATTCCTTTCAAGGGAAGGTATCTTTTTTCCTGATTGCATTTAGGATTTTTTTTTTTGGTTTGGTTTTTGACAATTTTATCTCCATATATCCATATGTGATTGTCTTGTCTTTTCTTTCTTTCTTTCTTTCTTTCTTTCTTTCTTTCTTTCTTTCTTTCTTTTCGAGTCAGGGTCTTGCTATGCAGTTCAGGTTGGCCTTGAGCTCACTTTGTAGCTCAGGTTGGACTTGAACTTGCAAGGATATTCCTATCTCCTGAGTGCTGGAATTACAGGCATGTTCTGCTATGCCCAATAGTAATTATCTTTGTGTTTATTTGACTCAAGTTTTGCACAGCTTCTTAAATCTGTAAGATAAACTTATTTAGTAGCTTTGTGTTTCATTCTCACTGGAATTGAAATTACACATATATGAGACTGCTCCAATATATTTCATATATTTTGTGGTCATTTTTCCATTCCTATTTCTTTTCTGCTTTAAAATTTTCATATTTGCACATTTCCTGTTGATTTATTTTTCAGTTCACCAGTTCTTTCTTGTTCTGTATATTGTCTGGTCTTAAACTTTCTTACTGAGTTTTACTTTTGGAGATGGTAAAAAAAAGTGTAAAGAGTTTCATCTGGATTTTTAAAAATCTTGTTCTATGCTAAAATTTTCTTGTTTTGTTTCTCTCCATCTTTTCCTCTGTTTTCCTTGAGCATATGTGAGTTATTTTAGAGTTTTTCTTGCTATATGTCTGGTTTTAGTGTACATTTTTCCCTTCTCAGTGATTCAACAGACTCAGTAGTGTCATTTGCTCTAATGTCCCTTGTACTTTTTAACCGAATGCTGGACATGGTCTATAAAATGTTGAAAAGAACCTATATCATATTATCTTTCATCAGAAAAGGCCCATCCTTTCACTTTCTAAGATGGTGGAGTTGGGGGTTGATCATTTTTGCTCAACAAGAGACAGAGAAACTCTCTCTCTCTCTCTCTCTCTCTCTCTATATATATATATATATATATTGGTCTTTTTTGAGACAAGTTTTTACTATGCAGTTCAGGCTGGCCTTGAACTTACTTTGTAGTCCAAGCTGGTTTCAAACTTGCAGCAATTCTCTTGCCTCAGCCTTCCAAGTGCTGGGATTACAGGTATGCACCACCACATCCAGCCACGACTCCAGTCTTGGAATATTCAATTTACCTTTGATTCACACCTTTTATGCTGATGTACTCTAGGGCTTTCACCTGAGGACCTGTTGAGTGCACTGGGTTTTTTCTCGCTGGCAGGTCAAGAACTATAGTCTTTGTCTCATCATTACTATTAGGCTGATAAAAACTTTGATGTTATTTTTAGCTGAATTTTTTTTCATGTCTTAGTGCTTTGTGATGAGTGTAATTGGGTGTAAGGTGTTTTGTTTTGTTTTGTTTTTGTACTGGGGATCAAACTCACGATCTCACACTTGCCAGGCAGGCGCCTAAGCCGCTGAGCTAAATCCCTGGTGGGTGTAAGATTTTTTAATGACTAATTTTTAAAACAATTTATTAATACAAGTTTTCAGAACCTGATGATTATATTCATTATGTCTGGGGAGTTGGTGTTTGTATATAACACATCTCTATTCTTTTTTTCCTCTTCCTCTTTATCTGCTTTTGTTCTTTTGCCAGCATGAGATTCACTTATTTATCTTACAAACCTTTATAAATTATTACAAGTGAACAGCAAGACTTAAGGCCAAAAAATATATGAAACATATAAAACAATTATACTAAATCAAGATACACTTTAGATACATTGTCGATGCTGAATTATACTAACTTCTCTTTTTTCCTATTGTCTGTTTTTTTATTTTGCACCTTATTTAAATGTTGAGTTTCTCATATAAGAGAAATGAAATCTTTACCGGCCAATTTTTTATATTCTTTCATATTTTCTGTTTTAAAAATAAATTTGGCCATGTTTGAGACCTTTCAGTTCTGTCACTCCATCTGTATGAAATTGCTACAAAGTCTGCTGGTTTTTCAGTCCATCAAGAGCAGCTTTCACCTCAAGGAAAGGCTGGATTTTCAGTCTTGTGCTCATACCCAGGATTAATCCATTTTCTTCAGGAAAAGTAACTGTAGAAGGTAGGATCACTGTTTTATATTTTTCTCCTCTGAAATTTTATCATATACTCTCCTTGATTTCAGAAGTTGTATGATATCCTTATGGCTACATGTTTAATTTTTATCTAGCCATTCTACTTGCTCCAGGAAGAATCTGATAAGCTACTTAGAAGCATAAGACCAATTCTGAAGGCGATATTTTTGATGTATGAAATTTTTAATATAATTTTTTAGCATTTATAGTGAGAAAATTTGGATATTTGGTGTGCTTTGTGGCCATAAATGTAAGGCCAAAATAAATTTTTTCTTGATAATGTCTTATATATAAGCATATCATTTTAATTGTACATATCTACTTAGTTCTGAAATGAAATATAACTTTTAGACATGAAGTACTTATCTAATTACATTTTCAAATTATATTTAAGCCTTTCAAAATATTTAAGAGGGATAGAGAAAACAAGTTAAAAATGTTAAGCTGAAAAGATATATCTATAGCTATATAGATATATCCATCTAGATAGAAAAATAACTATTTCATGTTACTTTGCCACTTATTTTCCACTTTTGACTTTTCAAGGTAATTCCCATGAATGACAGAAAGAAAATGTGAACAAATTACAAATAAAACTACTTCAGTTTTTAAGTGAACATAAAACATTATATTCTATCTAAAATAATGGGATAAATTTCTAGAAATTAATGGCTTTACTTTGAATCATCAGGGAAAATCAATTGCACATGAAATTTTCTAAATTCTTGTCTGTCATATTTAAAGTAATTAAATGTAAGAGAGTTGAAAAATCAAATTCCCTTTATAATTGAATGCCCAACATAGATCATTTTGAAGTTCTACTTTTTCTTAAATACAGCATGAATTAGCTAATTATGCTTTCTCTTATGAATGATTATATTTCTGCCTTTTCAGTGTTTTGAGTCTGCATGTTTTCAATAGCTGTTATTTGATTAACCATAGAATTTCCCTAAAACTGTCTATTTTTAGCTGGCTCCTTCCTTTTGGAAAGATGCCATCCGCAGTGAGCTCAGAGGAGGGAGGGCCTGTGTACTGGAGAATGTGTGCTTTGGGCAAGATGGTGAGGTCCTGGCAGGTTATAATTTCCCCTGTTGGGGGTCTCAGATGCTGAGTATTCACTTCCTTTCTAGGTGGAGACACAATCAAGGGTAGATCTTGGAAATTACATTTTTTAAAAAGGAACAGATAAAGAACTGCTGCTATTACAGTAAGAAGAAAATATGAAAAATTGTGTTTGTTTTATCATGTAGCTATGTTATTAATATCAGCTATTGTGATTTCATGTGTAGTAGCAACAAGGTATTAGATATATCCATATGTATAGAAAAATACTAATAGCATGTAGCATAGCAGTGGTTGGTCCCTCACAGAGGACAGGACACAGCTCCATGTCCCAGGTAGCCATGACTTCACTCCTTTTTTTCTTACCTAAGGAAGTAACAAAGGAATGATAGTAAAATTATTACTGAAGGAATTTTGAGTCTACCAAAATTTGAAAAGAAATCAATCCCAAAGTGACACTAGTGTCAACAAGCATTTTTTAATGATGCAGTTCCCAGTGACAGACACTCAGCACTGGATCGGGAACCTTCATTTGAAGAGGTGTATATAGTACATCATCATAGAATAAGACCTTATCTTCAGGACTCATCATAAGTAAGCATTTGTCTTTCAAGTGTGGACCAAACATTACTCACCGTATGAAGTCTCTGTCATCCTAATATTACTCATTTACAATGAGCTATTCCTCCCTTTTATCTCCATTCTTCTTCTTTGGTCCTCAGAAGTATGTACTTTTTTTTTTATCATTGTAGCAATAACATAATTTCATTTTAGGGGGTTATTTGTTTGCCTTCTCTGAAAATTATAAACTCTTCCCAAATAAGAACCAGGTCATAATGATTTACCTGTCTAGTATTCAGCACACTGTTTAGAATGCAATCATTATTGGGTACATGACTGCTAATAAACGAGAGCGAGATTTAGTAACTTCTTGTCAGTCTGAATTAAAGCTTGAAGTATGCATGCTAGCAAAGTGGGCAAGAAGATGGCAAAGCATTTCAATAGTTTAGTTTGGGAGATGGGGTTTCCACTTAAAAATAGTTAAAATGAAATTTGGGTTGGGTTTATAATACCAGATGACAAAATGAGTAAAATATTTTAATGGGGAAAAGTATTTACATAGGCAGGTTTCTGATCTGAATTTCTGCCATGCACAGGTACAGGAACTGAGCATGAGCAAATCACTAATAGAAACACGAGACAAAGAAAAACAAGCTTTGAACACTACTGTTTGGAAACTGGTTTTAAATTTGAATGAGCTTCTGCCCTTGTAACTGAGGTCATGGCTAGGGCATGTCAACAGATGTTGCTATGGTTTAGATAAGTGTCTCTTAAAGCCCCATATTAACTGCTTGGTATCTAGCCCTTGACACTACTGGAAAGTGGTGGAGCCTTTGAAGATGGAGCCTCATAGGAGGAATTTAAGTCATTGTGGAGGGGGTGCCCTTGAAAAGAATTGTGAGACTCTAGTCTCTTCCTCTTCCTTTGCTTCCCAGTCACCATAAAGGAAGCATCGTCCTCTGCCACAGGCTCACACCAGTATGTGCTGTGTCAACACAGGTCCAAAAAAAAAAATGGGTCTACCTGATCATGGACTGAGACTTTCAAAACAGTCAGTCAAAACAAATATCTCCTACTCATAAATTAATTCTCTCAGGTATTTTGTTACAGTAGTAGAAAACTAACCAACACAGAGGCACTATTCAGAAGCATCTCAAGAACTACATACCACCAATTTTAGGCCATATATGGCTTTTAATTTTACTGGCAACATTAAATTTTGAGCCAGAAAATATTAATTCTTTTGTTGGAAAAGTAAGTGAGGTGTCAAAATAGACAGACTGATATCTAGGAGCATTCTAAACCATTTTGAAAATGTCTCAGGAGGTCAAAAGGTGTTTCCTATAAGGAAAGTCAACATAGGATTTTGAGGAAAGTGCCTTGGATAATTTGTATATAGAAGATAGGTTGACATGAATTTTGTAGTTTTTGCTACTCAGTGTACTTTTCAACCACAAGAGAGAGCTATTAATCTTGAAGTACTTACTTCACATGTGTTGGCTGTGACAGTGAGATCCCTAACTCTTTGAAAAATCACATGGAAGGCCTTTTAATGCAGTCATTAAGAGTACAGACTCTAAAACCAGAATCTTTGGATTTGAGTCTTAGTTGGTGAAATAACAGTTGGCATCATGAAAATGTTGTGTAACTTCTTTATGAATTAGTTTATCTGCAAAATTAGGACAATGACAGTATCTACCCCATATGGTTGTTGTGTGGATTAAATGAATGAATATACAAAAAATGCTTAGCTTGTTACATGGCATGCAGGAGGCACCACATAAATGTCAGCTATTTTTATTATTATCTGAGATAAGCTATAAATTAAGGCAGTAAAAACTGATGCTATTCTTTCAGATAGTAGGCGAGAATACAGTCATAAATATCAAATAAAATCACTAATACTGAAGAAGTTATATGACACAATTGAAGATGGATTATCCTTGAAAGACTAATTTGAAAATCTTGTAATTAGAATGGTGGTAATTCCATAGTTACAGGGAATTTTGTAGAACTTCTAGACTCCTACTACAATAAAGTTTTAGGTATTATTGTTTCTGACTATTCAGTTGGCACTTGGAATTATAAATTTGAGTCTAAATTCACCTACAACACATGTGTTACAAAAACAAAATAACACAGCATCCTCTTTTTTTTATAAAAACTGAATTTTCATTGATGCCACATACAGCATGCCACTGACATATTATTCCCTTCCCTGACTTGTATAAGCTATAGTTCTATGTGAGGGGCATTCATATATTATAAGAGCAGCAGGGTTTCAGTGCTCTATTTCTATGTAATGAATCCTGATGATGTAAAATGGTGCAAAACCTGATGATGTAAAATGGCACCATTCTATGATGCTGATGATTCTGTAAGTCAGAAATTCACACAGACATTAGTGGGTATGGGTCATCTTTGCTACACAAAAGTAGGAGCTTCAACTGGGTGGAGATGTCTGCACAGCTTAATTGAAGCCTTCAGTCCTGGCCCCAGTTCTATACCAGTTGTCTTCTGGTTCTGGAATGTCTTCTTCACTTGTGTATCTGATGCTCAGTCTGGGATGGTGAGAACAGCTGAGGGCTGTCCAACATTACTGCCTACACATCCTCTCTGTTAGAGTTTGGGTTTAAAATTTTCATCCTCAGTGCAGTGACTGAGGTGATTGGATCATGAAGGATCTCATTAACTGATTAATCCACTGATGGGTTCAAAATTGAATGGACTGTCATATCAGGAGGTGGTGGAAAGTTCAGGAGGTGGCACCTACTTGGAAGAAGCAGGTCTCTGGAAAGGAATATCTCAAAATGGTATTCTGTCTCTCTGTTTCTCAGCTGCTATGAGGTGAGTAAGCTTTTTATCTTTGCCATCTCCTTTTGCTATATTCTTCCCTTGCCTTGGATCTAAAAGTAATGAAGTCTGATGACCATGGATTGAAATCTCTGAAATCATGAGCCAAAATATACTTTTTCTCCTTTAAATTGTTTATCTTAGGTGTTTTGTCACAGTGACATAAAGCTGACTAGCTCTTTCCACGTGGCTAGTCTGAGGTTTCTTATAACACAATCTCAGGGTAGTTTTACTTGTTCTGTGACAGCTGGCCTCTAAGTGGCAGGTGTAGGAATGGTGAGATCAATATGGTCTCCACTCAGATCTGGTACATTTAAGCTCTTTTCTATTAGTCAAAGACATCACAGTGCTTGACCAGAGTCAAGGGAACAGAGAGACAGACATTACAGAAGAGAAAAGAGAGAGTGTGAAGATCATAGCATAGAAATACATATGAACAGGAGATATTGTGTGGCAAAACACTGTCTGGCATAAAAAGAAATTCCAAACTGAAGCCACTTAGGCTGGAAGGCATCTTTCTGAGTGAGGGTTGTTTGAGCTTCAGTTACAGCACCATGGACAAGCAGCAATTGATAAACTTGGGCATGAACATGTTTAGCCAAGTTCACCTTTCCCAGCAAGAATGGTAGGCAGCTGACTGGAGGCAGTGGGGAGAAGTGCTGACAAAGAGTTTCATTCACAACTCTTTTTCATCTTACACAAAAACCCACTCAGCTTGAACTTCAGAACTGAGACAACCAAGACAAGTGTTCTCCCTAGAGCTTTGAAAGATGGCGTTCATCTTTTTATTTTTCCTTGAAAATTTTCAAGTAATTTAGTGCCTGAATTTCTCATGACTAATGCAACACTGGTTTATTTTGTAGCACCTTAATTCCTTTGGAAGCTGCAGAGGATGGTGAGGAAGCTTGGGTCTGGAGTCCCAGATCTAGTTCAGAGCTTGACTTTAGGAAGTATTAATTGTGTGACCTGGAGTAAATTATTTCATATCTGAGAACCTCCTTTTTTCTCATTGGAAAATGAGAATAATAATTGTTCTTCCTCACTGATTTTTGTAACAAGAAAGTATTCGATAAGTGTTAAATATTTTTCCTTGGAAAATAACCAGGAAGTCTCACCACCACTAAGGTCAATATAGAGGTCTTAGATACTCAGTCTGAGGAAGGAAATAGCTCCTTGCCAAGTCTTCCTTTGTGACGGTATATGTAAATGTCTCTCCAAAGGGAGTGCAGCAACAGTTACAGTATTATCACCAACTGCAACAGTCTGATCATGGAGGCCTTAATGAGCTGGGCTCCAATGCATCCTTCATCCTGCAGTAAATGCCCACTTCCTTTGACAGACCTTTCTTCAATATCTTACCCAGTGAAGAGTCTCCCTGTTTGACATGCTGCTTCACCTTCACCTACTTGACATACTGTAATTATACTTAAGATTGTTCCTTTATTTACTTAGTACTTTATCTAAACCCATATGTTTTTCCTTGTCTGGTCTCTATTTTGTCTTCATCACAGCATTTGGAGAAATGTTCAAGTTATCTCTAGGCTAACTCTTTCCTACTTCAGCAACTAGAGGTTGGGGGCTGAGAACAGAGAGACAAAGGATGGCTTGTGGGGTTGTGTGCAGAAAGACTGACAAAGCTATTCTGATGGGCAAATTTCAGTGAATAAACACAGAAACGTCATGGAAACAACTGAATCCATGGATGGAGAACAGTATGAGATAACTGAAAACTTTTTAAAATGAAAAAATTTTTAAATGAAAATGCATTGTTTCTTATCTCAAAATATTATTGACATTATATTTAAAAATCAAAACTCTATGTGTGAAAATTTCCCAGCACATTGTCAGGCATATAGTTAGTGGTCACTAAATGGCAATGATCACATTAAAGAGGCTGATAATAATGCCAGTTATGTTGTAATAAGAACCCATAAAGATCTCCTTTTTTCAATTTCACTGAGTTCTGATGGTAAATCCTTTAACAGGACCCTCCGTATTTGGAAGAGCATTAGTTTTTCTCACTGTGTGTGTGTGTGTGTGTGTGTATGTGTGTGTAGCTTGCTACCTATGTGTAAAGATGAGACTTTATATTAGAAGTTGTTTTTTAAACTAGTCACTGCATCCAAATAGTGCAACCTTTCCATGTTTCATTACAAGTATTGCAGTAAGTAGCTTCTGAAACTCCTAATGACTTCTACCTCTTGGTACTCAGGCCTTTATATAATCTTTTCACCAGAGTGTAGGCATGGCTTTAGTCACCTATTTCTAGCAAATAGCATGCTGCAGAGGTGATGGGATGTCATTTTTAAGGGTAGACTGTGACTTCTGTCAGGTGATATTAAAGAAGCCATCCATTGTGTTGTGAACTACCTTACACAAGGGTTTCTATTGCAAGGTGTAGAGTGGGGAACTGTGGCCCTTAGTCCATCAATCTCCAAGAAAAGCATCCTGCCAAGAACCAGGGTAGTGAGCTTGTAGTTGGATCAGACCCAGTTGAACCTTCAAATGAGACTTAGCCCTTGCTCAATCACAGTTTCATCAGAGACCTTGAACTAGGGGTATCCATTTGGGCTGGGCCTGAATTCTTGACCAATAGAAACTGAGAGATGAGAAAGATGCTTGTTTTAACCTGTTAAAATTTTGGGATAGATTATTATGCAGCAATAAAGAACTAATACAAATGCCAAATATCATTTTTATTCAAGAGGGAGTATTCAAGGACCCTTTGAGAAAACTATTGGTAACTGATTAGCTAAGAAGAATAGGGAGCACAGTTTGGGCACTGAGTTTGGTAGACTGATTGCCTAGGTTAACACATTGACACCAGGCCATAATTCATGTATCTCTCTACCAGGCAACTTGAACTGCTGATGGTATATGCATGACTGTCCTATTGGGAGGCTTTTAAAAATTGTATTATTAAAAAGACAGATAAAAATGATTACATCTGTTTATACCACCAGTGCTACAAGCTGACTGACCAACGAGACAGTCAAGCATGTATCACTGGTGGCTCAAACCAGTTGTGTTATGGTTCTAGTTCTATTACTTCATTGCAGGGGAATCCCAAACAGCTTACTTACATTCTATGTGTCTGAGTTTCTGCATCCATAACATAATGAGAATGCTAATAATATCTACTTTATATAGATATTATAAAAATTAAAGACCTTAAGTGTTAAAGTAAATTTCAATTTGCTGTTACTAGCAGAGGGAATGCTGCCTGTGGAAGACAATGGCCCATGGATCTAGCTGTGGAGAGAGAATATAGGCAGGACTTGTCTGGGCATTTTAGGGATGAGCTCCTAAGCCATGTGCTTTGGAGATGATGCCTTCTTTCTGCAGAGGTAGGGATAGAAGGGGGAAAGTTCAAGTGTTTGTTTTGAGCAAAACTTGACCCTAAGACTTTTGAAGCTAGATAGGAATAACAGAAGGTAGAAAATCTTTTTTTCAAAGCTTCAAGAAATCTTTCAAGGAGTACCTACTGTATTTGAATACTCTAGGAAGTATTCATTATTCTGGGAAAATCATTTATCAGGTTACTTAGTTGAGTAACCTGAGTCCATCTTTGAACAGGGCATATTTAAGATGGAGTTCAAGGGGAAAAATACATGGTAGAGAATGTCAATGTTAGCCTATGTTTAAGGAAATATTGAACTTATTTTCCTAGGGGAAAATTTGTGTTGTACTTGCAAATCCTTGCTTGTTTTTGTGGCATTGTGGCTATTTTGGCTCAAAAATTGCTGAGAAAAAAAAGGATATATTTGATGATATTTCGGGCACAACCAGAACTATTTGAGGGTCAGATGACCAACAGTGTCCCTTAGTTGGAAGAAGACCCACATCACTGAACATGCTCTGCCTTGGTGTCTTGAAGTACCAGAGTTTGGGAAAGACTGGGAGATAATTCTGGGCATCAGGATGATTATAAGGAGTCTCAAGAGGCTTCAGGGGAAGGGTTTAGCACACTAAAGGCAGAAAAGATGCTATGGTTCCTGCAGCTGATGCATAAGACTGGAAGCACTTATGTGAAAAGGAAGGATCATGAAATGATCTTACATAAACAGTGATCATTCAGAAAAATTCTGGTAGACAGTCACCAGGTTTTTTTTTTTTTGTTTTTTTAAGTATGACAAGATCAAAGGGGCAAATTCTGTGACCCTGAGCAGATCAGTAATTCTCTTCCTCACAGAGAGAAATTCTGAATTTTGCAAAGTAAAGCAGTTGTACTCTGGGCTGCGGGAGAAGCAGAAATCTGTGGTGGGGAGTTATAATCAGGGGAGAAAATATTTATCTGTAGGTGAAGGAAAAGAGGAAATAAACTGGTGCTTTATCGAAAGCCTGCCAAGAACCAGCACCTTTACACATGTTTTTCCTAACAGCACTCTATATTAGACATGAGAAGCCCTGGGGAGGTCAGAAAGATAGCTTACCTAAGGTCCTTCATTTAACCGACCCATAGATTGAACATCTAAGATTCTATTCTACAACTAAACTCTTTGAACTAAGCCACATTGCTTAATAGTTAACAGTGCAGATGGTAAGGAACATTCATATTGTAAAGAAGTTCAGTATCTTGTGGGGGAGCATTCATAAATAAGGAGACTAATCAAAAGCAAATGTCACCTCAGTAGCAATGATTACACCTGATGACTAGATGATCTTTCTAGATAGCTTCTCCATTAAACAGAACGAGTCTTTGTTAAAATGGCTTAGATTTTTCTGGTTGCTGAGACAAAATACCCAACATCCACAAGTCAAAAGAGGAAAAATTTATTTAAGCTCATAATCTGTTGAGCTTTTGGTCCATAATTACCTGGTTCTAAGGCAAGATGGCAGGCAGAGGGGACATCAGAATTTAGTGACCATTATAAAATCAAGTCAAGGCAGAATCAATGAACAGTGCAGACAAAAGCTTGATGAATAAGACATTTACTTAGTTTCAAAGTACTTCTCAAAAAGATACTTGTGAATTACAAAATAAAATACCAATTTGTAGCAGAAAGATTTTAAGAATAGTTTAGAAAAAGAATTTCTATATAGGCAGAGCAAAATATTAACAATTGGGGAAGCTGAGTGAAGATATGCAGGTATTATTTGTGCACTTACTGCAACTTTTCTCAGATATTATGTTAAAATAAAAAAGAAGTGCAAACTAAAAAAACACAAACAAAACAACAACAAAAACCAAAAAAGGTCATAAGCATAACAGCTTTCTTTTTGTTTTCCAACCACCATCAGTTCCTCTCTTTCTGAAGCCCGCGCACCAAGAAAGAAGGCAAGGAACGTGGCATTTCGACAGTGCCAAATTGAGGCTTAGAGCTAGAGCACTAAAAGCCAGCAAGAAAATAACAGGTCTCACCATGCTGTAGCGCCTGGGAAATTCTAAGGGCAGCAGGCAGAGCTCCAGCTGCACACTGGGCTGGGGCTTTCTGAGGTCTGAGGGGAACCGTTGTCTGTGACGTGCAATAATGCCCTAATGCTGATGGCAAACTTTATAATTGGAGGTGACTTCAAAGCACCTTCCTTGCTTGATTCTTCTCCAGGCCCGGTGACAGCCCAGTGAACAGGATTTAACTCCCATTTTGCAGCTAGGGTCGCTGAGGTTCAGTGACATGTTCAAGATCACCTTGCAGTAGGGCTACATCTAGGCCTTCAGACCTGGGTTTAGTGACGTTTTCAGGATTAAAAAACATGGCAGGATGCCAGCAGCAGTTACTCAGTTATTTGTTCCACCCCCTTTTGGGTGATCACTGTTCTACGTAGATGTAGCTCTAAAAATTCTTATGAGTTACCTTTTCAAATATGATTTTTAAAAAAGGGAAAACAGAACTCACTTTGAAACAGTCTAGAGAAGAATTTTTTTTTTTTTAATAAAGCACAATCACTATTTTTCCTGGTAAATTCTGACCCTTTCACAAACCGGGCTGGTAGCTAACTCTGGGCATTAATCGGTTTCTTCAATGGTAGGACCAAGGTAGGACAAGCTGGAGATACGACAGTAGAGTTCCATGAGTGTGGGAGGAGGGACTGATGACAATTTTTCGCGGTTGACTAAGTTTTTAAAAAAGCCACTTCCAAGGGTACACAGAGCAGTCAGCGAATCCACTTGTTCCAGAGCAAAGTGGGAGGTGGGGGCGGGGGAGGAGCGCGGGGAGGAGCGACACTCGCAGCTCCGGAACCGGTGGCTTCCAAGTGTCGCCCCGCGTTCTCTCCCCCGCCTCCGGGTCTGCCCAGCCCTGCCACCTGAACTCAGCCCCCGACACTCAGGCCGCCTCGACAGACTCCTACACCGGACTTCTCAGAATTCCTCCGGCTGAGTCCGGCCGGGGGATTCCGGAGCTCGGAGCCAACAGCCCGCCCCCTCGGCACCCTCCTCCCGGTCTCCGCCCCCGCGGGGGCCGCCGGGTGCCGAGGGAGGCGAGGGTGCAGCCGCTGGGAAATGAGCGGTGCCCAGAGGGTGGCCCGCAGCTGCAGGTAACGCGCTGCGGACCTCGGCGCCCCCTTCCCTTCCCCGCGCCCTGACCGCTGCGCTGGCGCGGGCTGCGCCCCGGGGTGCTGCGCCGGGCGTCCCGGGCGGCGGGGGAAGGGGGCGCCGGTCAGGCCTTGGGGAGCCCCTGACGCTCCCCGCCCTCGGGCAGCCGCGCTCCGGCTGCTGTACCTGGAGCGGCAGTGGGGCGGCCGCCGCCTCCGAAGATGGAGAAGTTTCTGCAGATCGCGCCTCACTCTCTGGCCATCGTCCTGGGCCCGGCCGAGGGCCCTGCAGCGGAGAGGCCCCGGCCAGCCCAGCCCACGGCCCCGGTCCAGCCTCGGCAGCTCGCCCGGCACCACATCGGCTACGAGATCTTCGCCGACTTCAAAGCCGAGAACATGCAGCACTTCTGGAATAAAAAGGTCACGGCCGCGGTGGCTGAGACCTTCTTCCTGGGCTGGATCGACGAGCAGGTCCTGCTGATCCAGGGCAAGGAGGAGCACCTGGAGGCGCTGCGCGAGGGCTGGACGCGCCGGGCGCTGCGGCCACCCTCGGGCTTCCACATCCGCTGCCTGGGTGAGTGCGGCCGGCGCTCTCCCGTCCCCGCCACCGCGCGCGTCCCAGCCCGGTTCCCAGGGCTGCCCCGCGCCCCTCTCCACGCGCGCGCCCCGGCCGGGAAGTGGGGGCGGACTCTGGAGCACGGAACCGGGGAACTTCCTGGCACCGAAAAGAGGGCGCCGTACCTGAGCCGCACGCCCTCTCGCCCGCCCGCGGAGCCTCCCCGTGGCGCGGCGGGGCGGTGCCAGCGCGGGCCAGATGGGCGGTGCGCGCCGGGCTGGGTCCCTCAGTGTCGCGGTCTCCGCGCTGCGCGGGCCGCGGGGAGGTGGCGCGGGCGCTTTCGGGAGCGTCGGGGCTGCAACCCAGAAACCGGGGCCGGCGGTTCCGAGGCGGGATGTTCCGTTCCAAGGTGGCGACCCGGCGGGGAGGGAAGGCCGCGTCAGGTAGCTCCAGAGTTAGCTAAGTTGCTGCGCACCTGCTTCTCTGTGCCGGGCAAAGCGGGACATTTCGTTTTAAAAGTCTTGCCTTGGGAACGCTTTTCAAGTCGGTTTGTGTGACTGAAGGAAGGGATAGAGCAGAGAGGGAAAAGGCCGATCGCTTAAGAGAGGAAGGGGGTCGAGGGGATTTTAGCAGCCCCATTTCCCAGGTTGCCCTGACTTGCTGTTTTTATTGCACTACTTAGCATTTTTTTCTTATTCTAGTTTATATTGGTTTTAGAATGTACTTTTTCGTTTTATACCTTGAGCCCGGTGGCTAAAAGCAAATATCATAAATAGGAATGTTTTATGAAACGATTTCAAGGAAGAAAGGATTCTTTCTAGTTCTAAGGTTTAGAAATTCTTGACACTTTGGGAAGAGGTCAAAAGTTCACTAGACAAGACTGTAACAGGCCACCTTTTCCTTACCCAGTGCTGCCCCACCGCCCACCTCTCAAGGATTAGCTTTTACCTGTTGGTGTGTCTGCTTCGAGGTGTATGCCAAATTTATGGCACTTTTAATTTTGTGTGCGTCTTCTATTCTTGCATAGCAAAGATTTGAAACCAAGCTTTCCTTGAATTTAGACAAAAAGCTATCAAAGCGTGTATTTGTGGGTTTTATAGTGAGTGCTGCATTTCAAAAGATGCTTTATCATTCCCTCCCTCCTCCTCTTTCTCTCTTTCTCAAACCTCAACCGAGTCCCTGTAATTAAGCTGCCTTACTAACGGGCCTAGATTAGTACCTCTGAAACTTCATCTGCTTTTGTTCTATAAGCCTTGAACACATTAGGATGGATATATGTAGTCATGTTTATGCACCGTATGGATTTTTTCTACTGCAATGTAATACTTTTCTTTGAAACTTGACTTTGTGTTTATCGTTGGCTTTTTATTTTGGAGAAATTCAAATAAATACGAAAGTACAATGATATAAAAATAGCATATCGAATTATCATGAACCCATTATACAACTTCAAAATTATCAGTGGCTTGGCCAATCTGAATTCATCTGAACCCTTCCTCCACTTCTACCACCACCATTTTGAAACCTCAGACATGATAACAAAATTTCATTTGTAAATATTACAGTGTGTTCATTTTTTTCCATTTGAGCAAAATTTATAGCAAAGAGATTTTAAGAATAGTTTAGAACAAGAATTTCTATATAGGCAGAGTAAAATATTACTCATAGGAATTAGTGATCTGTTATATTAGCCAAAGAGGAATATTTTGGAAATTTAGAAAGGCTCCCAGTTGCTGTTGGTGGCTGACTGTTTCCCTAAGGTGGGTAGCTCACAGGAGCTGTCCTGAGATGATAATGGGTGCCTGCTTTGGCTGTGTAATACTGGGTTCAGCCCTTACTGTCTTTATAGAAGCAAAGGGACTTTCTTTTAACACAGAGACATCAGATGGAAGGCCAAGAGAGCTACCTGTGGATAGTCAAGTGGTATTTTTCTTTTGAATTACCTTGGGGTGATCTAAATCTCTATTGGAACCCCAGTTTTAATGATGGTTGTGTGCTGAATGGTTTGAAATAATTTATCTGCTATAAAAATGTTCTAATGGAACCTCAGTGTCTACTGCAGACTTCCTCAGTTTTTTTTTTTTTTTGCCAGATTTTTTATTGGGCTTTGCAATGTCAAAGTCTGTGAACCACTGACTGGCTCACAGTTATCCATCCTGAACCACAATACTTGTGATGACAAGTTCAGATGTTCAAAGGAAAAAAATAATAATTCAGAAGGGGTTGTTCAGGGAGAACCTAACTGGAATTCTACTCTGAAAAGAGTAATGACATTATCATAGGGGCAGCCTAGAATCTCTCTATTTTATGTATAAAATCAGGATTCTATCACTTTCTGAAACCTTATTATTAGTGATATCTTTCCTCCAGTATCTCTTTCAGTTCATCCTCTAGGCAATAATAGGTATGTCATTAGATACTTTTCTGTTGTTTTTATGATGTTAGCTAATTATTTCATGGATGGGAAGTAGCTGTAGGACCAGCCACATGGATGAGCATTGCAGAAGGTATTATATTTCTAGCTGTTGGACTTAAACTTGTCAGTCACCAATAGTTTTGTGAAACACCTGGTAACCAAATACTGGTTCAAGTTTTATTATTCTTGTGATAGATACTGATTATTCATAAAAGTGGTTGTGTTCTGTGTGGTCTTTTAGATTCCACTGTGGAAACCTGCAATAATGTTCTCATAGAGTCTCCCAGTGAAGAATGGAAAGGAATTTCTGCTCCTGCTCTCTATTTTGGTTCCCCTATGTGTTACCTACATGCAAGTGAGAAAAGTGTAGAGAAGAGGTCTACCCAGGCCACTTTCTTTGGTTGTACCATGGTTGAGGCAAGCCCCTGAGTTTAATGTTTTCTTTTGTAACTTGAGACATTCATGTTGAAAATACAAGCATTTTGGTGCCTGTAATTCATAAAATATATGGTTCTAACCAACTGTAAAATTTCAGGTAAGGGTTGGACAATAAAGTAGTGATTCTATGATCTTACAAAATCAGGGAATTAAGCAACTCAAAGGAAAGTAGTTTTGATTTGGTGTATATTGTATATAAATCTAGTACTTTGAGATAACCTACTAGAATGTTAAGTTCCATTCTTAGAAATAACCTACTTTGGACAGGTTGAAGAAAAGGTCAGACTGGATTGTCAAGATTTCCTCAAATCTTGTGTGTTTACTGTGTGTTATGAGTAAATCATATTCGATTAAATCACATTTATGTTTATCGAGGGCTCCCTAGTGTAAAGGATACAAAGTCTGATTTTCTGAGCATACAAAGTCTGATTAGGTATGCAAAGTTTGGGTAGATTCTGATATGAGAAACTGAAAATATGCTAAGTGCTTGGAGGACTTTTTGTTTTCTGAGTAAGAAGCAGTTGCTGCTGCCTTGTGAGCAGGTGGAGGAGGCCTCCTGGCATGAGAGGAGCTAAACCTTGCACAGGTAGGGAGGGAGATCCTAAAAAGGAGGTCCCTCAAGAGCAAGGGCTGGAGAGGTTTCACAACTGGATGGGGTGCATGAGGCAGAATGGTGTAAGAGGAATGAAAGGCAGACAAGGGCCAAATGTGAAGTTTAGGAGCCATTTGGGTTTATTAAGCAGGGAGGGGAATGACATGATTTGATTTGTCATAAACACTAATGAGATTCTGGGGTCAGTAAGGGAAGTGGATGAGATTGGGAATCAATTAGAAATAGGAGCATGAGCTCAAGCTGTTAAAGCAGTCATGTGGAGGAACCACCGTGCTGTAGTGCTGTAGTAGAGGACTTGTTTCTTGTGGTGCACTGTACTCTCACACCCTCGAGGATTATGATCTCAAGTTAGATATCGTCAGTTCGCTTGAGCCCAGAGGACTTTCTGACCCCAGGCATAAACTCTCAGGCCTTTGGATAGAGCCACAAGCTCCTCCATCCTGCAACTCCTGGGTTTTTCCTATATATCAGTCCCTGTGGGTTTTCCTAACTTCTGGGAGCAGGTAGAAAATCCAGAGTAGTTTAAGACATGGACCTCATTCTTAAACTTACCTCTCACATTAAAATCAAAGAATTAAGTCTAAAAAGTGATTCATGATGCAATTAACATTTTATTGACTTCAAGCTAGTCATAAAAAACTTTTTTATGTATTACCTCATTCTGGCTTAAAGAAATTTTAAACAAAGTTGTGTCAGCTTCCATATAATAAGGTATTTAGGAAGAACTTTTAATTCTAAGCCTGGCCTAACAATAACTGAGAGGTTTTGCAAAGATTTATAAATTTCACTGCTTTTAACTTAGTTGTGATTCTGAGCACATGCTTGTTTATTTTTTGTTTAGAAAAGAAACTGCATTGAGAGATAAGTTTGCCAGTTCTTGCTAAGTCTTCTAAAGGTGTCTAAAGAACCAGACATGGTAGTGCATGCTTATAATCCCAGCACTTGGAAGTCTGAGGCAAGAGAATCACCATGAGTTCAAAGCCAGCCTGGGCTACATTGTGAGTTCAATACCAACCTGAACTACATGTGAGACCCTGTCTCAAAAAAAAAAAAAAAGTCTGAATAGTTTGTGCCATGTAGATCATATATTTTGGAATGAAAAAAGAAAATGAGAGAGTTTATTATTTGCAAACTATTTGTTACAATAATTTTAAACATCATCATTCTAGTTAACATATCTCAAACAGTGATGGTTTGAATAGCTTAAAAATAGAAATTTTGTCCCAGTGTGGTGGTATAAACCAGAAGTAGCATACTTGGGAGGCCCAAACAAGATGATCACTTGAGCCCAGTAGTTTAGGGTTGTATTGGGAAGTATAGTGAGACTTTGTTTCAAAAAAAAAAAACAAAAAAGTAAAAGTAAAAATAGAATTTTTAGTGACTGAGGTGGGCTTTAACAGTTATTTTGAAATTTGGAGATTGCATCATTTCATTTCATTTATGTTTATGAAACATTTTAAACCCTGTATTGTAGCTGTAGACATGATATAATTGCAGGCATTTCTTAATTTGGGGAACAAAGTACCTCACTGATGGCTTATCTCAAGGGAAGATTAACAAGACACATTGATAAAACACAAACTGTTGATTTAATCCAGTGTTATATAGTAAGTTATAATAATATGCACATCTATCTGTTTAAGAAGGTTCTGTTCCATGAATCACACTGTTACTGAAGGAGCTGTTTTAAACAGTAGCTCTTGATAGCTAGCTATTAGTCCATCTCTCTTTATCCAACTAGCAAAGCTGGACACCGCCAAGGACCAGAGCTTAGAGAATTTGAAAAGTGATGTAAAGAGGTGAAGAGTGTCCATCTGCATCTTTGGGGTTGAAGGTGATGGTAAACCCTCCCAAGAGTGCAGACCTGGCTTCTGAGAAAGTCTGCAGCATGGTGCTAGAGGTTGTGCTGAGCAGACCCCACTCTTAAGAGGTTCTGATGATGCTAGCAATGTGAATGCATGCCTCTGGGCTGGATGTTTTAGTCCTAGGATCCAAATAAACACAATAAAATCATTCTGTCTTCTCAATTGAGTAGAAAGGCCCTGAGATATAATTTTCTAAAGTAAGAACCCATCAGTGGATATTAACTGACTTGTCTCTGTGACCAGGATGTCATCCGGCCCCTCCCCAGTACCACATGTGCGCAGGATGCATGACGTTCCTTAGTCTCTCCAGGCATGAACGCTGGTGACCAGGAGCAAGGCCAAAATAACCCCCTTTCCTGAATCTAGGGGTCTGTGCAGGCCTCCAAGGGCTTACCAGGGCCTTTAAGGCAGGGAACCCAGTCTGCAGGATTCCATCTTCTTACACCTGGGGGGCTGTAGTCTTCTGCTTCACAGTGAGCCCCAGATTGCTGAGATGCACGTGGGCTCAAAGGCCGGCTGTTGAAAGCAGCTCTTCTCTACGTTGCCATTTCCTCTTAGTATTACCGTCCTAGAGCATTCTCCATCTCCTCCATCTCCCCCTTTCTCCAGCGCTGCATTGGACCCTGCCCCTTCTGCCCCTTCTGCCCCTTCTGCCCCTTCCTCTGCTACCCTTCTGCTTTCCTTCCAGAGCTGGGCGACGTTTCCTTTCAAACCTTTGCAGCAAAAGATTATGACTCCATCTCTGTCTTCTACTTTACAATAGTTTCTTTTTTTTGCCCCCTAGAATCTGCTGGAAACAGAAGGTTTCTTTGTGTGCCCATTTGTAGGACAGCAAGGCCAGCATTATTCCTCTAAGGAAAGTCATCTTCAGAAATTCCAGGTTGTCCCCTCCAACACCAAGCCTGGAGGTGACTTCAAGGGTCCAGGACCCTTTTCTGACACATTAGTGCTGAAAAAGAGGAGGGAAAAAAACCCCTACATTTTTATGGGGAACAAAACCACTGATGTGATTTGCAAAATTTTAAAATATTTATTTACAGAAAATCCCCTGTGTTGGTCAGTTACCCCTTTTGGATGCTTTCTCCTCTTGGAAGGATCTGCAGAATTTTTTTTTTTTTCCTGCTATACTGGGGCCTGAGCCCATGGCCTTTGCTTTAGCTACATCCCCACTCCTGCCACATTTTAAGAGTTTTAAATTTTGAGACAGGGCATTGCTAAGACTCTGTGTTACCTGGACTGGGCTGGCATTTGTGACCCACCTGCCTCGGTCTCCTAAGGTTCTGAGAATAGAGGCATGTGTCACCACACCATACCCAGCTATCCTGCAGACTTTTTAGGTCCTCTGTGAGCCAGAGCTGGCAGCCAGTCTGCTGCATAGCACTGTTGGTGTCTGCTGTCACTTGCGCTCCCGTCACTACCTTCATTTCCTTTCTTCTTTGTAATTTGGCTTAGAGTGACATCTTCTGAAAGGGGTACCTGTACTTTAACATCTACTCATTTTGCAGCTTGGTTTCTTAGGAGTTCTAGTTTGCATGGTGGCTGTGGGTGTGTGGTTCAACTGGGAAGTGCTGAGCTTGGGGCAGGTGGGTTAGATACACTGTGTGTGTGGGGCAGATGGTGGAAGTGTGGGTGGGGGAGGATGCATGTCAGGAGGAGGAACGGGAAAATGAGTGGAGGCAGCAGAAGAGGAGAAGGAAGGGAGCAAGGGTCAATCATTAGTGTTGGATCTGCGTGGTTTATGTGAGGTTGGAAGGAGTGTCATGAGCCCGGTCCTTTTCTTGGATGCTCAGTCTACCTGTCTGATAGGGCTGAGTTGGGGCTGATCTTTCTGCATTCTCTTTGTCATCTCACAAAGGCCAGGAGGATACAGGGCTCTATGATTATCCTGTGGTTCCTTGAGAAAATGATTCCAGTGTCTTTTGGATATTAAAGTGCAAGGATGCTCACATCCCTTAAATAATACATGGCATAATATTTGTATAGAATTTATTCATATCCTTCTGTATATTTTAAATCATTTCTAGATTATTTATATAGAGTATAAATGCTTTGTAAATAGTTGCTATGCTATTCTTTAGGGAATAATGACAAGAGAGAAGTCTGTACATGTTCAGCACTGAAGTTTTTCTCTGAATATTTTGATACGTGGCTGGCTGAATGAATGGATGCTGAACCTGTGAGTAAGAACCATCCACTATGAACCATTTATCTTGGCTTTTTGAGTCTCTGTTGTCTTGCCAAAAAACCAGGTACTTTTGGACTCCTTTTATAGGAGTGAATGGACATCACCATCCTTCTGAAAGACACTCCCATCTTCGTCTCATGGGCCATAGTTACATCTATCCTAGAGCCTTATTATGTTGTCAGTATTCATCCAGACCCTCCTTCTCCTTTCTAGGTAATCATCCCTTACCCTCTAGATTCTGATGACTTCCTTCCCATGTTAGTTTCATCTTGATAGGCTTGGAAAGCCTTCTGACTTTGGAGTTAATGTAGAGCTGTAGAGAGTAGTAATCTTCCTTCTCTTTCTCCTCTCTCTCTTTCCTTCCTTCCTTCCTTCCTTCCTTCCTTCCTTCCTTCCTTCCTTCCTTCCTTCCTTCTCTGTCTGTCTGTCTGTCTGTCTGTCTGTCTGTCTGTCTTATTGTGGGACACTTTGTAATTAGCTTAATTTGTCTAAGTTGATCATTTTCTTTCATTACAGTCTGGTTATTAATTTGTTAAAAAGAAAGTTTGTTTCAGGAATGTGTTTAATACCAGATTGTGCAGCACCAATGCAAGGCCAAATGCTGTGCTTCGGAAGCCTGTTTGATTCTAGATAATGGTGGTTACTCTTTTTGCATTTTTTAAAACCTGTATCTTCTAGAAGACTATTTTTTATACCATAGGCTTCTTCATTTTATTTAATATTTGCTAACTGGACTTCAGATTTGAGCGGGATGGAGCAGAGAGAAAAGGAAGAACTAACTTTTATTAATGCTTGGTATGAGTTAGGGATTGTTTTAAGTACTATACATAGATTGTCTCACTTGATCTCTGTAGAGATAGTGCTAATGTAACTTCCACTTTATAGAAGGGGACACTGAGGTTCAAGGAGTAGACTTGTAGGAGCAAGTAATCTTTAATTACAACTCAGCCATCTGACTGCAAAGTCTGAGCTGTTAACCCTTTTAAAACTGCATGTCATTTTTGCTGGGCCAAGTTTGATTTTGTTCACTAGCATTTATATGTACAATAGCTCTGTCTGTCTCCTATTGTACTGTAACTTCTTTTGAAAGTTGACAGTTGAAACCGAGGAGACCTGCTTGTATTATGGCTTATGTAACTTGATTAAAACATGCATGTATTTCTCACTAAATAAATTAAGCAGGGTATTACAGATAATACTATGGTCTCACTATTTTAAGTGGGGCTAGCGGGGCTGATTAGAACATCTATAGAGAGTAACACGAAAATTTGGGTGACTTGCAAGCTCAGCTCTTGATGGGAAGAGTTTGAAAATGCAGTTTCAGCAGATGAATGCTTGAGAGTGGCTGTGCCAGATGTATATTCCAAGTGTTATGAAAGAGAAACATTGGAAAGCAGTGCATGATAAGAAAAATTTTGCAAGCAACTGAGAAACATTTTATTTTAGGAAAAAGGCAGAATACAGGGAATTGAGAAAATCATTTTAGTGACAAAATGGAATATGGTGCTAGAAGGAAATTTAATCACATGGTTCTTCACTGTGCCTTGCTTTTCTTTTTCTCTTCCTTTCCTCCCTTCTTTCCTCTCCCTTCTTTTATTTGAGGATCCAGAATTAAATTACATCATGTCTTCAGATTCTCTTAATAAACAAACAAATGATCAAAATTATTTTACATGTTCTAATTTAAATACATGGTTTCACCTAGCTTATTTTGTTTTCTACACAAAAGTTTATATTAAAACTCTTAGATATAAAGGAATTGTTTATCCTGAATTTTCTTAAATTAAAATAAGTTAATTTGGTATGGTAAACTGTATTTCCCTTTTGATTTTGGTGGAAAAGAAATTTTTTTTCAAAATTAACATGAGAGATAGGTTCTGGAAAATAAATGTATTGGAGTATATGGTTTATACAGTAATATATAAATGTATTATTTTATGTTATATAAGCATGAAGTTTTTAAAGCTATGAAATGGCTTTTAAGGGCAGCTTTGGCTACATCACATATGCTTTCATATATAGTATTTTCATTGTTTTGGTTAAGTAGTCTGTAATTAGTATTTTTTTATTTCTTCTTTTGCCTGGTAAGTATTCTTGTTTTCTCTCCTAGAAATTGTTAGTTTTCTGTTATTGAATTTTCATATTTTGTAATAGTGCTGACTCTACAACATTTCTTAAATATGAAGTGAAAACAAAAATTAGAGTAAGAAAAATGCAAAACTTGAATCAGTAGAAGGTTAGAAATTAAACATATTTATAGCATTCTCTCCACATTCACAGGACATTGCTTGAAGGATCCTTTGTGGATATAAAAATCTGCTTATATTGAAGTCCCTTATATCAAATGGCATAATATTTGCTTGTAACACAAATGCATCCTCCCATGTACTTTAAAATCTCTAGATTGCTTATAATACCTAATAAAATGTAAACATCATGTAAATAGTCATTATGCTATGTAATTTAGCAAATGACGTTACAAATATCTCTATAGCGTGGATGTATTTTTTTTTAATCTTTAAATATTTTCAATCTGCTGTTGGTTGAATCTGAGGAAGTAGAAACTGGATATGAAGGGCCAACTGAATGTGGTTTTTATTTTTCCAAACTTACTAACATTTTATTGTTGCCTAACAGAGATGAAGTTTTTGTTTTATAAAAACTTGAGAAAAGAAATTGTTATACAGTGTGTATTAAATATTGTTATTAAATTTATATATGTTAAAATTTATTGTATTGTTCAAATGTATTTTTTATTTGATACATTTTATTTGTTAAAGATTGTGATAAGTTTACTAAAGTCATCATCCAAAAATTATGAGTTTTTCATTGTATTGACAGTACTTTTGACTTTTTTGTTCGTTTATTTTTTTATTGAGAAAGGGTCTTGCTATGTAGCCTAGGCTGGCCTCAAACTCACAGCAATCCTCTTGCCTCAGCCTCCCATGTGCTAGGATTACAGGCACATGCCACCACACCCAGCTATTTTGCCATTTTGATATCTTTCGTATCTTTATTGTTGATTTTGCCTTTTATATACATAGAAGTATACAGATAGTTATATACTTACATATGTAATTGTATATACAGTTTTAACTGATACAATTATACAATTTTGTTTAAATTATGTACTTATACAAACTTGGATTTCTAGAAAACAAAACCAAAAAACATACAGATGCTCATCATAACTGTTGTATTTTTCTTTTGGTACATTGACTTTGTATTAGCTATTTTTGTTAAAATATTTTAACTGCTAACTTCTTCCCTCTGATATGCTGTTTTGAAAACCTGAATTAGGAGCATCTGTCAGTCTCCAAAAATGTTATATATTTTCCTATGGAAGCCATTAGTATATCAACTTCTAGTAAATCACTTACATTGAACTAAAGTAGTATAGTGCAGCTCTCAAGTGCTTCCCTTTTGACCTTGTAACTACTGCACTAGATTTTCCTATGCATGAAAGAACCCCAAGGAGAGTCATGGGGAGAAAGCACTGATGCTACCACCATGCATCTGGGAGGGAGGAGCCAGTGAAGATATGAGTTGGTAAAATGTTTTCCTGACCTGAAAATACCCTGAGGACAGTATTAACCTAGGGTAGAAGCTTTTGAGGATGTTCTACCTGATGTTAAACAAAGACTCACTTAGACGCTTGTTGACATGTAGGGAGGCAGGCTTTATTTGGGACCATCATGAAAGGCACAGAGATCGCTGCAGTGGGTTCTTGTAGTGGGGAGAGAGATTGCGCTGGACTCTAGATACAGCACGGGCAAGTGGCAGTTCATAGTGAAGGAATACACCCTCACAGGGTGAGAGCCAGTGGATGGAAAATTACTTAGAGAGACGATATCAGGTAAGAGGGGGATTCTGGCTAACAGTCTGACAGAATTGTTGCTAAAGGCAAGCCAGGGGGATCAGACATCACTGGGGGAATGGTGGAGGAGGGAGAACCTCACCAGGTATTGAGAGTGCTTAGAAATCAAGGCTGGGGGCTCCACTAAACTCACCTAACAGAGATCTTTGCTGAAAGTGGATTTTTCAAACACATGCCTAGAGGGGCATAGGAGAAGGTTCAGGAGCCTAAACTGAAGTTTGACCAAGAGAAGAATCGTTGTCAATGGCTAGAGCTCCCAGGACAGGATGGGCTGAGTGAGGGTATGTAGGCAGTGGCACCCATTTATTCTAAGGAGATTATATCAGAGTCATTTGGAAAACAGAATTAGTTTTTGTTTGCTTCATTGTCAGTTTTCACTGTGCAAATTGTATATTGGAAAGGTACCTATATGTTAGACTGTTGGCATGGCTATTCACAGAGACAGCAGTACACTCAGGGGTACAATTCTGAGATTTTTGGATGGCGTAGCATCAGGTTTTGTTGCTGGTCTGATGTGTGGGGTGTCATGCTGTCCCTTTGGGTGACAAGTTTTGTTTCTTGTCATTCTTTTCTCACTAGACATTTCTCATCTCATTAATGTATAAGAGAATATGTATCACAAATGAAGAAATAAAGAGTGCAGAAAATAGAAATTTCTTCTAATAGTTTGAAGAAGTCCATGAAGACAAAATCACATGGAAATGGATGATTAACTCAGCTGTATATGACTAATTAGAAAAAAAGTTTCATCAGTGGATATCTTTCCTCTTTTAAAACATAAACACTTACTGTATTTCTTTGACACTGTGGAAAAAAGGCTAAGAAAACCTGAGATTTCTTTGTTTTCTTAAAATAATATCAGTTTCATTTGTTTTCAAATATGTGTCCACTTCTTATAATGTGGCCACACATAAGTTAGCTGGATTCCTTAAAGTCTAGCTGTATACATTTGTAGTGAAAAATGTAAATGCAGATTTAACCAATAAATTTACATGTAATTTGAATGTTATATTTGAATTTTATATTAAAACTGATAATTAGTTGATAAAATCACATTGTATATAACACTTTTTAAAGTACATAAACTATTCAAAAGGATTGTGGATTTATTTTTAAGAAACTAAAACAAATGTTGCACTAGAATTTCTATATTTCTTACCTCCATTAAAATTTCCAAGAGTTTATAGTTACAAGAGTATAGTTACATGCTGATAGACTATGAGTTAAAATTATTTCTAAAGAGTAGTTTGATGTGAATTAGTGAGTTCACATAATTTCAGTGGTATTTGTAAAACCAGCTCCTTTGTTAGATGTGACATTGTAATGGCTAGTCTGAGAAGGTTAAGGACATGATCTATTCAAAAAATGCTTTTGTTTTCAAAGAGAGGGATTTGGACTATATGTATTTGTGCAGAAAATGTAAGTATTTTTCTTTAACCCCTGACCTTATGTATTCAAAAGTTCTGATGAATTCAACATGTGAACTGTAATGAATGAAGGTAGACTTTTGTAATATTGTGAACATATTAAATTTCCTAAGTAGATAGGTCATTTTACTGACTTTACCCTCATGCCAAAACGATTGTTTAACCATTTCAGTTAAGGTAGTACTTTCTCAACTCATGAAAATTGAAAATGAGTCTCATTTATGTGATCAATTATTTTAAACATAATTGACATCCATACCCTACTTGCTTATATTAGTAGGTCATTTGAATATCTTTCCATTAGATTGTGATTTCTTTGAAGGTTAAGTCTTCAAACTTATATTTTATAGTCCCACTAATGGGGTAGTATGGACTTATAAATATAGCATAAGAATACTTATAGGTATTTTTAACACTAGCTAGTAGCTAGTGGTTTATTGCTAAATTATCTCTTTTTAACAGTGGGGGAAAAACAGTGTTTTTAAGGGTGGAATAAATCTGATACCCTTACGAATTGTCAGTGATATTGCACACTGAAAAACACATTTTCAGAAAGCAGCTTGGTAGCATGTATCAAAATGCCATCTAAATATTCACATGATTTAATGTAGTAATTTTAACTATAGGACTAGCATTCAAAATAATCTACATTATAGAGAGCTATATATGGAAGCTTATTCATTACACAAATTTTAAGAAATGAAAGCTTCAAGTAATCTAAATGCTATGAATGGAACATGATTGGGTAAATTATGGTTCTATATTCTGGATAAAATACTGTAGAGTTATAAAATGTTTATGAATGTTATAAATCAACATGGAAAAATGCTTAAAATATATAATGTTACTTTAAGTGCATTTTACATTTCATAGCACTACAGATCTGAATAAATCTTAAAACAGATGCATAAGGAATAATGGGAGTGAATAACAGTATTACTGTGTGTTGAAAAATTGCTGTTAGGGTCTTCTGCATATTCTATAGTTTAGATTATTTTGAATGCCAGTCCTACTTCATATTAATATGATATTAATATTGGGAATAATAATAGTGTTTGAAGTCTGTATTTGAAATTGGTGATTTGCAAATTTTCCCATGCATAGGAATCATCTGAGAATTTTAAATAAATAAATGAATGAATAAATGATACTCTATGTCCTACTTCCTAAGGAACATGTGAGCTGTTGCTAATCTTTAACCAGTGATTAGCGTCTTCTGCATATTCTATAGTTTAGGTTATTTTGAGTGCCAATCCTACTACATATTAATATGATATTAATATTGGGAATAATGATAGTGTTTGAATTTTGATAATAGAACTAAGGATAATTTTTCTTTTTCTTGCTCCATTTCTCAAATCTTCAGCAAAAGATTGTTATTTTGAGTGTAAGAATTTAGCAAGCAAAATTGAATTAAAGATTATATTGACAGAGCCATTTTGGGGGGAGATATTGCATGTTACTCATCAAATAATCCATGATGAGGGTGTATAAGTGGAGAGAGTGGAATTACACTCTAAAGAAGCTCAATCTTGGGAAAATACTACAAAACAGATCAGTTTAATGATGATTACAGTTAGCAGTGGATAGTAAATCTGTTTAAGTTACAACACTACGTTAGAAATTAAGATTTGGATGGTAGAATTTTAATAGTGAAATGGTATGTTAATTATATATCAATTTAGAATAAAATAAATTGGATAATTAAGAAAAGCCAGATAGACTGGTCTGTTTAGCTCTTTGACAGCCAACAGAGGAAATGATGATCACAGAACATTTTTAATTAAGGGAAAGAGAGGTCTTTTTCTCATAGTTGAGAGGAAAGAGTGTGAAATGAGATAATAATTACAGGACATGACGAACTTTATTATTCTTGTTCAACCACATGATACTCAGTAAAGGGAGGTAAACACAGGATTTTAAAAATCAGATCTGTGATACTACAGATGTCATACGGGGTCCCCTCAAGGCAGGAATAACAATGTGAAACCTTAAATAAAATAAAGAATGCTGAAAAATTTTTTTCTGGTGTTGTTTTTTACAAAGGCAAAGGAAGATGTCCTATGTGTGTATTCTGAAAAGAAAATATTTATAGACGTCCTATGTGTGTATTCTGAAAAGAAAATATTCAGAAACATATGTATATTATTATAAATAATCAAAAATTCTGCTGACATTATTGGCTGCTTGGAGCAGCAGGGTCCAGCATCAATATCTTTCTTGCTCTGTAGGCCTGGCCAAATAATCTTTAGAATTACTGAGTCAATTCAGAAGGTAACCAATATTTCTTCAAGGCTTATGTCAACTTATGAATTTATGAGTGTATAGTATAAAGAATAAGATAATAAAGATAATATTTATTTATGGTTCTGAGGTTGGAACCCAGGCCTCATGCATGCTAAGCTAGTGCCACTCCACTGTGCTACACCCCCACATCCTTGTATTTATTTGTAAAAAAATGAAAAATGATGTCATTTAACTTTATTTAAATTTTTTTCTGAAAATTTTCTTTTTTTTCCCATGTATGAGAGCCAACAGAACTGGAACACATTAGTAGCAGTCTGCAAAAGCTGTGAGAATTTTATGTTAAGTAATTCCTTCGTTGAAAAGATTAAAGTTTTTACTAGTCTCATAAAACTGGCATTTTTACATTGGCCAAGAATTATTTGGAGAGGAAATGGAGAAGAAATACAGGAAACACCGCGAATTGGCTTAATCGATTGTTAATTGAAGCCCTTGAATTTCTAGGATCACCGCGGATCACATCATCCCTTTTGCTATTGTCTGTGATACATGGAAATCGTGTTGGGTTCCCCTGTGGGGTGCAATATGTATCTTAAGTCAGGATTGAGGAGCAAAGACTGCTGTAGGCTGAAGGTAGGAGACCACCACTGTACTTGGAAATGGTGTCAACATGCTTGGAAGCTAATGAACTGAATCAAAGGGAAAAAATACAAAAACAAAACAAAAAACCTTTCAACTCTTCTGGAGGCTAAATCGTGTCATTAGAAAACATTGACTTCTGAAACTGCTCAGCTGTGTAGGAGAGACTTCAGTCCTTGCCCCCATGGTGACTCATTGTGTGTGGAAGTGTGCCCCGCACCAGTGACGTGCCTGGCTTTGTTTCCTTCGAATGTTGCTTCTGGGGTCTGTCTTTTAACAGCTTAGGAGGGGCAGTGTGGTGACTAGATTTTGAGCCTTAGTTTTGGAACTCCAGAGAACACATCAACTTCTTTACACTTATGAAAGATTCACACTGGAGCACTGTGTGTTTGGTAGAAAAATTGGAAACTCTGAGTGCACAGAAATGGATATTTCAAGGGACAAAGATCAATAGTGTGTAGTTCATATACTTATAAATTTTTTACTAAAAACAAACAATTTGATGACAGCCTCAAGGCTCTCTAAAGTTGATTTTTAAGAAATTACATCTTTCCAAGTTCAGGTGAATTCAGGGCGTCTCCTGTTGATACTGATAGAAAGTGGTATTGATGTTATTGAAAAAGAACTCCAAGTGGGGTGTAGAGGTAGATTTTTTTTTCCCTTCGGTATTGAAGATTGAACTCAGGGCTTCTGCCCTGAGCTGTATCTCTAGTCTGTTTTTATTTTGCTAAGTCAGTAAACTGTCTATTCTGGGCTTGAACTTGCAATGTTCCTGCCTCAGCCTCTCAGAGTGCTGATGTTAACAGACATATACCACCAAGCCCAACTGTGGAAAGGAATTTGATTCTTGTATTAGACTTTACAGGTTACTACAATGATTTCCTTATTTACATTAAAACAAGCAAATGTGTTTCCAGGTATTTTTTTTTTCTCATGTACATACATTTGCTAGGCTATTTTTTTCTTCTTTCATTATGGACTATAAAAACAAACAGCAGAACACGTGGCTATTATTATTGTACTTTTGGTGAATAATCATATTTACCATTCAAAATATGTATGCTTCAAGATTACTATAAATATTTTTCTCTTAAAATATCACTGATGTGTTTATGTGACATATGTAAGTCTGAAACATTGGATAAAATTAAAAGAAACCATGAGTTTAGTTTTTTCTTTTCTTTTTTTAAAATTTTTACCAAGAGAGACATAGTTTGAGAAAGTTTTAAAAATATTGTCATAGTCACAAGCAGGAAAAGAAAGTTCTTCCTACATTTGACTTCTGGCTCTAGAACATGCTCTTTTTCCATGTAAATTGTCCCTGGAACAGAAAATGGCATGTTAAGAGAATGTTCTGGAGAATAGTTTTACAGTACAGCTGAGTGTTGGAATCCTTTGAGGATGTGAATTACGGCATGTCAGAGTTACAGGAAAAGATAGTAGTAGTTAAAATGATTATTTTATTAAATATTGTAGCTAAAAGAATTGCCCTTATTTTGTTTTTGAAGTATGCATGGTATTACATTGTTGAAAAAAGTCTAAAAATATCCAGATTTTTTAAATTTCATGACTAAAATGATGTTGTGTCCATGAGGCTGACAACTTCCTTACACGTGTCTCTGTTTTTGTTTTCCACAGCTTGTCCCTATTGTCAGAGTCCTGTCTAGTGAAGGAGCCCTCTTTCTTATCTCAGAACCCTCCGCCTTGCTTCCCTTCCCTGCTGCCCCGTGTCTCATTGCTGTCCTCCTCAGGGGCTAAGCAGAGGGCTGGAGATGAAGACTTGGCTTCCCTCCCTGCTGCCCTTGATGGGCTGTGCTGGTGTAGATACATTGTTGCTATCCTGTTGGAGGATCACATGAAATAAAAATACAAATGTAGCTATTTTATTAACTATGGAAAGTTTTGATCTCTTTCCCCTTGCCCTTCTTTTTTGTTCCAAGATGTTGGAGACCAGTCCCTCACCTGAAGATGCCAGGCAAGAGCTCTGCAACTGTACTACCCCTCCGGCAGCAAACACTTTGAGTAAAAGAGGCTGCTCTGGCTTTTGTTTGTTTTGGTCGGTCTGCTTCCTTACACACAACAGAATGTGGCTATTCCATATTACTAGGTTATGTCTCTTGCAAAGAACTGACACTGTCCTCCTTAGTTTTTAAGTGTTCCGACTGACTGCCCTAAACTGCTGGTGGGATCCAGTCTGGCTGATTCCAGTTGTGGGTTTTGAGAGGTTCAAGATAAATCTGAAAGCAGAAGAGACAACACTGACGCTAAGGAGATTTTTCTGTTCACGGCTGTTGGTTCCTGATCCTCTTTTCCCTGATTCTAATCCAATGTAGTGTAACGACTTTATTTTGCTTGTGAATTGTACCCAGAGGCTTGGTTAGGGCCCTCCCTTGGCTGGATGCCATGTGTACCCGTATGGCACTTGAAGGAATGCAGTTAATGGCTTCATTTGCTTCTGGGTTTTAATAAGTGAAAACCTGTGCGTGCAGGTAGCTCTTTTACAAAGTACAAATGAAAGTATTACACTGGTATTATTCATGCCAGAGCACAGTGGACTGCTGATTTGTTCCAAAAATCCCGTGCCCTCTCTGGGTATTTTCCACCGTTATTTTTAAGGGAGTATTGGTGATCTAGATCCTTGCTATAGAGGTCATGGCTCACAGCTTCACCCTATCCGTGCCCTTTACTTCGATGTCACAGGTGTTGGACTTGGGGCCTTGCAGGCAGGCAGGCAGGTAGACAAGGAGGATGGGCATTGCCTTTTCCTCTGCAGCTGCAAGGCACCCAGTGCCTTCTGACCGCACTGCCTGGGCCCTGCCTGGAGGGGAGGGAGGTGCCCCTGCTTGCTCAGACAGCCTCTGCCTCCACCTCCACTTTCTGGTAAAGAGTCCCTTCCCTGTTCCTGCCAGGCTGGACTCCGATCCCTGCCTCAGAGGTCTGCTCTCCAGCAGGCTGGGGTCTGGGTCATAGAGTTGGAGTTTAGGAAATTAGGTTGGAGGGACCCTTAGGATTCTGCACCCCTACCCCTCACTCTGCTCTGGTAGAAAACTGAAGAGCAGGAAGGCAATGCGGTATGGCTAGGCAGCCCAGGATTCAGGGCTTTGCCCTCCAGAGTGGGTCACTCCTCAGACTTCCTTCCTTCCTTGTCCCAGTCAGCTATTCTGGGACTGTAATGATGTTGTCACCCATATGCTGGGAGTACAGTGGCTTTCCAATGAGGGCCAAACCTCCATGAAACCATGGTCCCGGAAGGGATTCCTGTGCCCTCTCAGAGATGGTAGGCCCAGTCATTGCTTAAGAATGAGCTTTAAAAGCTACTCTTTACTGAGTACGCTCTAAGATTCTGAAGAGGCCTATTATGTACGGGGAGGTGCTTCATAATGACAGTTCAGTCAACTTCACCTGAGTGAGTGGTGGGCCGTACCGTCTAGGTTGCTGTACGTGCACTCTGTGATGTTTGCACAGTGCCAGAACTGGCCGATAGCACGTTCTTACAGCACATCCTTGTCTTTAATCCATGCATGACTATTTGTTATATATTTAATCCTTGCAGGAACTTGTGAGCTTCTTGTTGTCTCCACCTGTTTTATAAGAGGCTGAACTTCACAGAGGTGAAGTATCTCTTGCTAGGTCAGGTGAGTCCAGAGTGGCGGACCTGAGACTCAGCCAGGACCTACCTGACTCCACAGTCAGAGCTTTCCCTGGAGGAAATAGTTCTTCTCATAGGCAAACCTGGATCTCACCTGTCTGTGTCATCACTCCTGGCAGCCTCCAGGTGCCCTGCGAAACTATGCAACTGATTTTCTTTTCTCTGAACACACACACACTTGGCTATGATGATCCAGTAATGGTCTTCTTTTAAATTCTGCTGTCAGGAGGCCATGGCTGTCTGGAGCTAGATCATTTGAGGCGGATTGTGCGGTAGAAGGTTTTCTTTCCTCCCAACTTGTCATGTCTTTTGGTCTGCCCAGGCCTGGAAGATGAGGGAATGTGGTGCTGCTATGCTCTTTCCTCTAGGGGTTCTGTTGAGTCTCCAGACAGTCCATCCACGGTAAATATTGTGTTCAGAGATCTCAAATCGAGGCAGCAATGCCCAAAGATATCATCTGGCAGACAGCTGCAGCAGGTTTGAAATCTTACCTGATGATCAGGCTTTTCGATTCCAGTGACTTCCACAACTTCCTAATGGTTTTCCTGGGCTCTTTCCATCTGTGCCTCTAGAGTATAAGTGCTCTAAGGCAAGGATTTGGGTCTTCAGCACAATTTATTGTGCAGGGTAGTATATGCCATCCATTAAAATTGGTGTAACAGAATGCAACCTTCCCCCTCAAACACAGCCTTGGGTCTTGATCTTTTTCCCAGATATGCAGGCATGTATGGCCATGTATCTTGTAAAATCGGCTACCAAACTTTCTGTGAGAAGTGGTTTTTTACAAGATACCTTTTTCTATTATTGCAAACATGGGAAGGCATCAAGTGTTAAAGTAATTTAACAGTTTTATTGAGTTTCATTTTATAAACTGTCATCTAGTTGAAAATAATTTTGAGATTAAAACAATCTGGTAATAAAACCAGATTGGCCAGAATAGGAGAATTTAAATGATGATACTCTCAGAAGAAAAGTTATATGTTTTTTTCCCCTAGGTCATAAAGGTAATAAATTATTTTGCCACCTTCCAATGTGTGCCATATTTTAGCATAAATTATTTTCTCACCTACATTCTACTTTCATTAAAGCTTATTTTGTTTTCCTGGGCCTTGCATAAGTTTGTTAGATAGATTTCAGTGACACCTGACATGAAAAGTACACTAAAGAGCGTAAAATGAAGTAGCCAGACATTTCAGTAAACTTCAAGAGTTCCTCAAATAAACAACCATGGACATTGTGTGATTGCAGAAAAAATTATTTTTTGACAAACTGGTAAGCATAGATTATATTTATTTGCCTCGTGAGTTTAACTTCAGAGGGAAGTAAAGAGAAAAATGTACATTTTATGATAGTAAAAGTATTTCAAGTAACTTGAGCATTTTAATGCCTATTATGTGTATCACAGATTTAGGCATCATGGGAGATACAATGATATTGTGCATGTGGTCCCATTTCTTGAGGGGCTCCGGGCTTTGCTGGGAATTACAGGGTGTAATAGGTCAGGTGGCTAAATGCCAAAACGAGTTTCTAGGAGAGCTTTGTGAGTGTTTGAAAGGGTTAGATCAGTACCTCTTGACTTTGGTTCTTTGTTTGGATTGTCCTATGTGACACAAACTGGCATTATTCCTGGCTCACATATTCATCATGTCTCCTGTCTTCCCATGGTCTTGGGCCTGGGGCTAGGGGAGAAACATAATGGATAATCCTTGGATCTTAGGGGCCAAGAAAGCTGCACATCAAAAGCACAAAGACACCAGCTGAAAAGAGGTGGAACTGAGGGCTACTTCTTGATGTCGGGTTTTCAGTGCTGGACAGTCCAAGTTGGCTGGAATGTTCCAGTTTATTTTATTTTGACGATCCTGTGGGGTGGGGACGCTGTGAATGAGGAAGAAAGGAGGAAGACAGATATATCTTGAAAAGCTTCAGAGCAGTTGGGAGCAGGTAGGCCTGACCAGTCAAGAACTGGTGCATTCCTTGGCCTGTGCTATGGTCCTGTTGGGGACAGCAGAGGTCAGATCATTCTGTCTCCTGCTACCCCATTCCAGTGATGCTTGCTGTGGGCAGTAGGTAGCCTTCAGAGGAATAGAGTGGGGTCTCATCCCAGGTCTACCGGCAGCTGGTGGGGAGAACTCACCCCACCAGCTGCCGGTGGTTTGTTAATGTGAGTATGGGTTGGGTGGCTCTCCCTCCTTCCTCCTTGTCTCCTGCGCTCTCCAGGGCTCTCTCTAGGGCTCTGAGCCATGCTTCTATTGTCATTCTTTGGGTGTAGCTTGAGAGAGAGGGGCAACCTCAGTCTAATGGTTGCGGATGACAAAGTAGCTGGGCCTGGCTTGGCTGGGGAGGAAAGCAGGTAGAGGGGTTCTGGCTGGATGCCACAGGTATTGGTAAGCTGTTTGGGCCCATAGCAAAGGTGAGTATGACAAAAGATACGGTGTTAAAGGCAATAAGTATGGCGATCACTAGGTTAGATGACAGGGAGAAGATGGGTTATTTGACTGAAAGTCACTGAATTTTTGGAGTACTTTAGTTTATGTGTTTCTTCCTATTTGTCTAATCTAGAAGTTCTGAGTTTTGAGTGTACAAGACTCACCTGGGAACGTACTAAAACCCAGATCCCTGGGGCTTCTGATTCAGTAGGCCGTGGCAGAGCCAGGAATCTGCATTTCTGTCTTTGCACCCTGGATAATTCCTGTCTAGCTGATCTGAGCACCAACTTTGAGGAAACTGACCTTATTAATTGTCAGGATTGATCAGCTTTTGTTCCTTTGGCCTTTCTGTCTGGGCCCTTCTTCCTGTCCTAACTCTCTTGTTGGTCTGACCCTCAGGGCTTCTTGCTATCGCTTATCTCTCCTCATCCTGGGCAGGGAACTCTCTTCCTATCAGAATGGCCTGCTCATTTGTCTGAGGACACATGCTGGTGGCCACCCCAGATTTGTGGCTCAGGTGACTGCTTGGCCATATCACTAACCTTGAAGATCAGCTCAGTGAAACCTGTGACCTGACCTCCCCAGCGGAGTCAGTGGCACCCTTTTTGCTGTCTATTTCTCTGGTTTTTATTATCTACACCAAGTTCTTTTCAAGTAGAAGCTACCAGCTTGTTGAGAGAGCAGGGGCTTACAATCAGACAGTCCAAGCAAGGGTTGTCACTTGCTAGCCTGCAGTCCTGAGCAGGTCCCCTCATCTCTGTCACCTCACTTCTACCTCAACAAAATCCATCCTGCAGAATTTGGGGAGGCTGAGGGATACACCTGGGGGGGATGCGTGGCCCTCACAGCACACAGGCTGTGCTTAAGCATGCGTTACTGTCTTGTTTCTCCTTTTCCTTGTATGTTCTGAATCCACAGTTGGACTCAAAGACCCTCAAGGAAAAGCTGTGTCTTACGTTCTTTTCTGTTTTCAGCATTGATCTTACTTCTTAACAGGTAATACCACAAAGTGTTGTGATGCTATTAGAGCATGGTGATGATAGCAATAGCAAATTTATAAGTATGTAAGATATTCTAGTGTTACACGAGACATCACTTAATTAGCCTTCTACATGAAGCCTGGAGGTCTGTGCCATTCTTAGCACCAGGTAAGGAAACTGAGGCACAGAATGGGTAAATAAATTGCCCATGGTTCACCTTGCTTAACTCAGAATTTGAACTCAGAAAGTCTGGCAGCAACCTCTGTATTCCTCTAACAAATAAGAAAGAAGCTCACTTTATTGTTGTGAAAAATGCCAATAATGTGGAAATAAAGGGAATGACATAATGAATTCCTGTCTATTTAGTTTCCATGATAATCAGCACACGGCCTTTTTGTTTTTCTTCTCATCCATGCCATTGCCCACTTCTCATTTTGGATTATTTTGTGGCAAATCTCATTTATATCATTTCCTTATAAGTAATTGGTAACTGTATTTCTAAAATATAACTTTACAAAAGCATAACATCAATGCTATTATCATACTTAAAAATGTTATCAGTAATTCTTTGACATCAACCTTCCAGTTTTTTGTTTAAATATCTTTGATGCTTATTCAAACATTTGCAGTTCATTTGTTCAAGTTTGGATTAAAATAAAAGGTAGCTTGTTTTTAATAATGGTTTTTAAAGCAAATATCTGAAAGTTTAGTGTGTTTATTGTTCTCGATTTGCCAAATATTTCTGGTGTGTATGTTTTGTAATGCACAGTTAGAGGATTGTGAAAGATACTTCCAAGGAGCTGTCAGCTGGTCATGGTGACTGACTAGATTCAGAAAAACACCCTCTGTTGGTTCATTTTGTCTTCCAAGTTATAAGTAGGGTGAAAGTCACAGGATAGAGTTCTTGACAGAAAGAAGACTCCAGCTCTAAGCAGACCCAGTGGCTATGGTGTGGGGTATGTAGTTAAAAACTTCAATCATATCCTGTCTTATGTGTCTGTTTTCTGTTAAATTCCTGTCTCTGTGCTTCCACTTGCTTCTTCATTCAGTGGCATCTGGAAAGTTGTTATGTTGACTCTCCCCTTCCCCTTTTGTAAAAAAAATGATAGAAACTTGAGGGACAGATTTAATGATGATAGTGTTTTCAGAGTAAAGTGAATGAATACGATGGGGGAAATCCATGCATTTAGGGCATAATCCAAGTGGTGATAGATCTCAGATTTTAGATACATGCTGTCATTATTCAGTCTGGTTCTGTGTGCTGAAAACATTTTGTCAAATGAGAAAGTGTTTGGTGTAGCTGGAAAAATGAAACTCTGAAGTATTTCTGTTTGCTTTGGAATGATCTATCTCTTTGTTTTGGACCTTACTAACTTCAAAGAAAAGTATTGTAATTTACTTTGAACTTGATGGAATTTTTTCCCCTGTATTTAACCAAGATTACACTTTAAAACAAGACAGAGAATTGTGGGCATATTATAAAAGTATGCTGAACCCAAACCTGCTTCTGCAGATATCTGAGTTTCATCAAGTAGATTTAAGTTGTAACAAGCATAAGAAAGAAACCAGTTTGGCTTTTGCACCTACAAGAGGATTAGAATAGCAATTTGCTTTTTCAGCTGTTTTATAGGAGCATTTATAAAGTTGACTAATTTTCTCCACAGTTATCTTGCCAGCTTGCATTAAGAAACAAGAGAATTGGGAGTGTAGACTGGTGCAACCACTGTGGAAATAAATGTGATGATTCCTCAAAATATTGTAATAAGAGGTTTCATTTGACTCAGCTATTCTCTTTGGTATTTTCCCAATAGCATTGAAAGCATCATACTACAGGGATATATCATACCCTTGTTTATAGCAGCACAGTTTATAATAACTCAATCTTGGAAACAGCTCAAATGTCCACCAGCTAATGAATGGATAAAGAAGATGTGCATGCATGTGTGTTTTTAATACAGTGGAGTACTATTGCTCTGTCATAAAGGATAAATGAGACATTTCTAGGTAAATGGATGCATCTTGAGATCATACACTAAAGTGCAGGAAATCAGACACATACGTTCAAATCTCACATGGTTTCTCTGGTGTGAGAAACCAAAAATGTAAATAGGGACCAACATGTATAATAGATATTGTGAAATAGGAAGAAAGTGTTCAAATGAAAAGGGGGAAGAATGAGGGAGAAAGGAAGGAAAGGGAAAGAAAAAGAAGAGAAAAAAAGGAAAACAATGAAAATAAAGCTTTTGTGAATAAGGAGGGGTAGAGAGGTTGAAGAGAAGTGAAAGGAATGGGATAAAAAGAAGAAGCAAGATATATCTGTGCAGGTACAAATTCCCTGTGATGAATGTGATCATTATGTATATCTAAAATGTACTAATACAGTTAATTCATTAAAAAAAACAAATTGACTTTTATTCCCTTCCTTCCTAAAGAAGTGGCATTCCCTGCCTCTCCCATTTAAAGCATTATCTTCTTTGGTTAGAGAAATTATATTTCATGTCCAAATACTTTTCATGCCTCTTATAAATTACTTTCAAAACTAAAAATGAATAGATATTTTGGTGAGACATTTACTTGACTGGTATGCTTTGAAACTTAGCTTCAGACATATAAGTTCTTTTGAAAAATTGAAAACTAATTTCTAGAATCAATATTCTTTAAGACTGAAGTGGGATTGTGAATTATAGTGGTAGCAGAGACAACAGACAACACGGAAAAGACCTACTTTCCCCTCTTTTGTTAAAGGATTTACCATAGGGACATTTTATTGCCTTTGTCACCCTTGCAGTCCAAAACCCACCAGTGTGCTAATGTAATATGGAATCTTCTGTAAGCAAGGTGATTAATGTTCCCACTCTCCCTGCTCTTGGATATAAGTGTCCTTTGTAAGTTTGTATGTGTGCATGTGTGTGTCTGGGAATTGAACTGAGGGCCTTTTCACTGAGCCACATCCCCAGCCCTTTTTAAAATTTTTAAGTTTCGAGACAGGGTCTCAATATATCACTGAGTTGCCCAGGTGGCTCAAACTTGCTATCCTCCTGCCTCAACCTTCAGGAGTGCTGGGGTTACAGGTGCACACCACTGCACCCAGCTCTCTTGTGTTTTAAACTGTAAGTCACTAGGGTAAGTAATGCTGTAGTTTGGATATAGGGTAAGTGTGTTCCCCAGAGGTCTGTGTGCTGGAAGGTTGTTTGCTGTCATGGCAGTATTAAGAGGTGGAGGACCGTTAACACAAAAGAATGAAATCCTGTTCTTTGCAGTAAAACAGCTGAAACTGGAGTACATTCTGTGAAAGGAGTAAGCCAGGCACAGAAAGAAAGATGCATACTGTGTGTTCTCTCTCACAGGTGGATGGTTACAAAGTGGATCTCAAAGTAGAACAGAGTAGTGATCACTAGGAACTAGGAAGGGAGGCAGAGGGGTGTAGAGGGATTTGAATGATGAATGCCAAAATACAGTTAGGAGGAGTAAACTCTAGTATTCTAGAGCACAGGGGCTTGGCTATGATTTATAACAGCCTTCTATTATATTTGAGAACTCGGAAAGAAGAACCCCAAGTTTTTTTTTAACATAAAGAAATGATAAGGAAATGGAAAGGTTGATTACCCTGATAGGTCATTACACATAATATGTATATATTGAAATATCACATTGTAACCCACAAATACATACAATCATATGTTAAGTAGAAGGAAAAAAGAGGTGCAACTCTGGGAGACTATTGGGGTACTCAGGGAGATGTGCTGTTAGACATTGCCTCTTGGCTTTTATTCTTGAAGTGTGACCCTGCCCCCACGAGCTTCTACCATAATGTCATCCACCATGAAGTGATGTAGCCAGGGGACTCTTGGCAGGGACCATGTCACATGGTTTGGACTTTGCACCTCTAAAACTAGGTGATGAATAATCCTCTTTTCTTTATATTACCTAGTTTGGGATATTTTGGTATAGCAACAGAAAATGGATATTACAGTAACCACATTTTAAATTTCATACGGAAATCAGTCTCTGGTCACATTATATGAACCCCTGGGCCAAGCTCCTGATGATTCCAGCCCTACCTCAAGGAGTGCAGTTGTATGAACCAATAAATTCCTGTATATGTGCATTTTTCTTTTTTCTATGCTGGAGATTGAATCTGAGGCCTCATGCATGCAAGACAAGCCCTACATCATGGAGTTACATCCCCAGCTCAAGAGCCTCTGACATTTGAAGCCAGTGTGACTTGAGGTTTCTGTTACTTGCATCCAGCTCACCTAGCTAATTCTAACTGTAATGAATCTTATAAGCAGATTTTTTTTTTCTGTGTAGGAAATAAAATAGTTGTTCCTCTTCTTGGATCAAAGAATTTCTGCTTCCACAGAAATATGAAGACAAGTGGGCCATTGTTGAGCATTTGCTAGGTGTTAAGCACAAGGCTGAGTGTTACACACACATTTTCTTGTTTAATCCTGTAGGTGAGCATTCTTGCACCTCTTCACCCGTTCATTCAGGTATAAGTGATTGCTGTAATGCTGGCAAAATTTTTGTAGCATTTACTGTATTGTGTCTGGAATTAATGCTGATTGTGGCTTTTGCTGGGCCATCAGTGAGGTTTTTTTTTTTGTGGCTCCAGGCACACTGCTTCAGGGAGAAAGGACTATTTTTAGTTTCTGAGAACTAATCTCACTTTCACCCCTAATAAGGTATGTAGGGTCACTTGGCACATTCTTATTTGCTTTTCTGCCAATGTGTTTTCTTTGCATGTGATAAAAAAAATTAGGTCAAATATAATTTAGTGTTCTAACTAATTAAAAGTTTTAGTGACTTTATAATTAAATGTCATTATGAGGCTGGGGATGTAGCTTCAATAATAGAGCATTTGCCCAACATGTGTGAAGCCCTGAGTTCAATCCCCAGTACCAAAAAAATCAAAATGAAAAGATGTTTATCTGGGAACGATGTACAGAAATTCGAATTGCTTCTATGTGTAAGAACAAAGGGACTGACTGGGGTTTTATTAGAAAAAGAGAAAGTTATGTCTGTTTTGGCACTGGTAGTGTCTTATGGGAATTGGCGGGTGGCAGCAGGTGCTAGGTATAACTTGTTTTAAAGTCACAGCAGGCCATTGTGGATGGGTTCCGGAGACAATTCCTGGAGCAGGCATTTGTGACCTGAATGTTTTTCTCTATTGCTCTGTGACTTCATTTGAGTTGCATATGAAAGGAATAACCCCATTTTGAAAAATGAGTTTTCATAACTTCCAATGGCCAAATGGAAGCAGATGGAATTTTAAAGCTCAATTGTTTGTAGTACTTTTTAGGTTACTGGGGAGATTACCACTGTTGGTGTTACACTGTTTTCTGAATTGCCAAGGCCATGCAGTGAAGCTGTAGTTGTGTTCTTCTTCCTGTCGAGAAAGGGAAGGGCCCAGTGGAGCCCCAGAGACAGGGTTGGAGATGTGGTTGTGATGGACCTCGCGCTCTGATCCTAGGGCTGGCTTTCTGGTTAGTTCTACTATCTCACTGTGCACAGGGCTGGGCTGGGCTGGCCACTGGTCAATCTACAAGTGGAGGTCAGACGAGGGCAGCTGAGGGTCATGAGGGTATGTCTGTGTTTGAAAGGAGTTGAGGGAGAAAACATGTCTTTCATCACAGACCAATGGTTTACTGAAGAGAAATTAACCATGTACTTTACTTTCAACTGAAAAGAAATAGTTGAGAACCCGCCTCCAAGAGTAGGAAATTCGTTATGGTTTCTGTTTCACTTGATCTACCATCAGTTCTTTTGGGAAAGTCACAACCATGGAGAATGACTGAATAAGAATGCTCTGTAATGCTTTTTAAAAGGATGTTGTAGCAAGCCGGTCTGCATTTTTTAGAAAATAATTTTTTGTTAGCCATGTGTAGTCAAATAGTTTTTAGTTTAAAAGTTTTACCTCTTGTGCTTTAATCCTTTCTAGCATACCTTGGGAGAGATCTCAGTGGAGAGGCCCAGGACCTAGGCTGAGCTTCTGGTCTGAGCAGCTGGGTGGGAGAGTGTTGGCTGGATTTCTTTTTCTTTTCTTCTTTCTTTCTTTTTTTTTTTTTTTTCCTGGCTTGGGTGAGGGATGGGGGATTTCAGAGGGAGTTGTTTGCTACTGAAGTCTGCAGGGGAGTAGAGGATTTGATAGACAGGATGCAGGTTAGAAAGGTTGCCCTGTAAAAAAAATCTCCATACAAAAGTTATACACATGTAAGGAAAATTTGGTAGGAATGAAGCTTGGCGTTTTGTTTTGTTTTGTTGCCTTTAGCCATCTGTGCCCCTAATTCTGCCTTACAGCTCCTGTTAGGAAACAGGTAGTTAGACAGATCATGAAAAGGCAATATCATGAAGACCCTGAAAAGTAGATTTGGAAAATCCTGATGGAACATTTAGAAATACGTAAATGGTGTACAAATATCATTTGGTCTTAAGTTACAGTCAAAGGGAAATCTAGAAGTATTTTGCTTGGCTGGGATGTAGCTCAGTGGTGGAGCACCTGGCTGGCATGCACAAGGCCGGGGTTCAACTCTCAGCACTGGAAAAAATATATTGGTTTGATACTGTAATTCTGTGAAATAGTGGATAATTATCACTAATTTATTAGAAATCTGTGCTATACTGTTATAAACTTTTGTTAGTCCTATTGTTTTCTGCTTTCTCTTATTATGGCCCCAAACACGTGATTCCTACTTCTAAATCTTTATTTTTTCTATTGTTTTACTAGGACTCTTTGGTCTAAATCCTCTTGTTTTTCAAGTTTTAGTCACTTTCTTCACTCTACCTAGAAGATTTCTCTAGCAATGGAATGCTGGGTCACATTACTTTTTTGTTTGTTTCTGAAAGCAGTTGCTCTAACTAGTATCTGGCTCTTAGTGCATGTTCTTGTCATTTTTAAAAGAAGATCCTATTGAAACGATCTAAGGAAAATCAGAAATTAACCTCTTTTTTTTTTGTCTTCTTTCTTGAGACAGGGTCTTGCTGTGCTGTTCAGGCTGGCCTTGAGCTCACTTTGTAGCACAGGCTGGTCTCGAACTTGCAAGGATCCTTGTGCCTCAGCTTCCTGAGTGCTGGCATTACAGGCATGCACCACCACGCCCAGTTTAGAAATTACCCATTTTTAAAAACTGTGCAGAACTAGATTCTGCAACTCCTTAGTAGCCTTTTGCTGTTGCTTACTCTTATACTTTTTCTCTCTTTCCTCAATTAAAATGGAGATAAACTTCATACAAAATAATCTTATACATTTTAGAGAGTGATATTTTCTTTTAATTTCACCTCTACAGGTCAAATACTGTGGTTTAAGTTGCTAAGAAACTTTGTGCTACAGGATTTTTTTTTAAAAAACACTACTGGAGATTAAACCCAAAGCCTTGTGCATGCTAGGCAAGGGCTCTACCACTGAGATACATTCCAAGTCGCCCTCGCTTTTTTTTTTTTTTTTAATTTTGAGGCAGGGTCTTGCTGAGTTGTCCAGGCTGGCTTCCAATTTGCAGTCTCTTGCCTCACCCTGTTGAGTAGCTGCATCGCAGGCTTGTATCACCATGCCCAGCCAACACACTGCCTTTCTTACATGACAAATCTGTGATTAAGACTATTTTGCAAGTTTAAATTTTTTCCTGGGTGATGATTTGCTTAAAATTTCTCCCCTGAAAGGGAAATGGTTCAGTAAGCTTTTAATGTTAATAACTTTAGTGCTTATATAGCTACAGTTCTTTTTTCTACTTCTAATACCTGTCTCCAGACTGAGGGGCCAGAGTCTCTTCCTGGTTTGCTTTGTAATCTGATCTGTGTTTGTAGTGGGGCATATCAGAATTCTCTTCATGATTACCAGCAGAGCTCTCAGGCCCAGAATAATCAAACAATGTCAGACTTCATTTGGTGATGAGAAAACTGGTGGGGTCTGTCGAATTACTTTTAAAACTTGTTTCCCCAGGTAAACTCGTAGCATGGATCTTTTTCTTCCCTGGAAAATGCCAAATGCTCCTTTATCTCTAAAATCTGTACTTGAATCTGTATTTGTGTATAACCTGGAGAAATCCAGATACAGACAATGGTGCAGCAGTTGTTGCCACAACAGAGAAGCAGCAATCGGGAGGTAGAGTTGGAGCTAGTGAAAATGTGGGCAGGAATGTCTGTTTTCCTACAGGATATTTTTTCATCCCAGGCCTGTTAGACTTGGACCATAGCAGCTAGAAAGAATGTGAGAATATTGTTCCAACTCCTGCCATAGATGAACTTGTCAACCGAGGCCCTGCAGAGCTTCCTGAAGAGCCATTTGATCCCGTGAAGCCTCCAGTATATAAGGATTGTGATTACTACTTGTCCTCACAAGTCGTTATTGTCTATTCTTTTCATTTTAGCCAGCTTAGTGGGTGTGAAGTGGTATCTCACTGTGATTTTGATTCGCATTTTCCTGATGACTGATGATGGTAAGCATCTTTTCATGTACATATTGCCCATTTATGTATAGTCTTTGGAGAAGTATCTATCTAATTCCTCTGGAAATCAGTGATTTTAACTTTTTAATGTTTTTACAACTTATTTTTATTAGTCTCTCTTTGGAGTACATGATGTTTATATTCATTTTGAGGAGCAGGTATATGTGCTGTATGTATCTCAGTTCTTTTTATCCCCTTTGCCTCCCCCGCCTCTTCTGATATTTGTTGTCTGGACTCCTCTTCTTAACTTTGGCATTGGCTTTCATCCTCTGAGGCTGCCTGGTGGTGGTAGGGAGCTCCCAGCAGCAACACTTGCCTGAGGACTGCTGGAAATCAGCATAAGCCAAAGTGACCATGTCAGTCAGAGTAGGCTGTTCTATGCTGAAGTAACAAGCAATCTCCTTGTCCCAGGGGCTTAACATATTAAACCTTCTTTTATCCCTCACACAGAGTCTGTGATCCAGGCTGTTTAAACCTGATAGCTCTAGTCTGCTTTCTAGAAGACAAACAACTAGAAAGTTGTTCCAGGGGCTTTTCGTTGCTTCTGCCGCTGGCAAGACCCTGTCACATGCAACAGAGAGGAATACAGAAAGTGTATTTTTCCATGTTTCAGGAAAGGGAGACCCAATGTTAGTGAGCATCCATGATGACTGTCATAGCCACCAACTCTCATTCTATGCAGACGTCCCTGACCTCTTGTGACAGATACATGATAATTAAAAAGAAGAAATAATATTAAAATTTATGTATTATTTAAAAAAATTTAAAGTTTTTATTAGTATGTGTTTCCATTACATGAGTATATTCCTTAGAATAAGTTGGTACTTGTACATGACACATCTTAGTTCTTTTTTTCAAGTCTTTCCTCCTTCCTCCGTTTATTTCTTGATCCCCTTTCTATAGAAGATCTCTCTACTTAATACCTGACCCTTATTTTGCTCTTCATTTATATTTTGAGTTTCTCATATAAGAGGAACCATGAAATAGTTAAATTTGTCTGATTTACTTCACTTAACATTATGGTCTCAAGGTGCATCCATTTTACTACAAATGACCCAAGTTTATCCTTCTTTGTGGCAGAATGGATTCCATTAAATATAAACAGCACATTTTCTTTATTCATTCATCTATTGATGGGCATTTAGGCAGCTTTCAAGCATGTTTTTATTTTCTTTGTCAAAGACCAAATAGCTGAATGTGCCTGGGCTAGTTTGTGTATCCTCTATTCTGTTCCACCTGTCTATTTTTGTACCAGTACAGTGCTGTCTTTATCACTGTAGCTTTGTGTAGTATAACATCAAATCCAGAACTCTGATGCTTCCTGCTTTGCTGTTTGTTATTATTATTGCTTTTGTTATTCTGGATCTCTGCTGGTTCATTTTATGATTGTTTTTTCTAGTTCTGTGATGACTATTGTTAGTGTTTCTGTCCGAGTCATATTAGATCTGTATATTAGTTCTGAAAATATAGCCATTTTGAATATAGTGTTTCTGCCTATCCAGGAACAGGAGAGATCTTTCCATTTTCTGATCTCTTTTTCAATGTCCTTTTTCAGAGTACTGTAGTTTTTCATTGTAGAGGTCTTTAATTTTCTTGGTTAGGTTGAATCTAAGTGTTTAATTTTTCTTGATGCTAATGTGAATGGTATGTTTTCCTAATTTCTTTATTAGTGAGTTCATTTTTGGTTTTTAGGAACACTATTGATTTTTGTGCGTTAATTTTGTATTCTCCTACATTGCTGAGTTTGATTATTAATTTTAGGAATCTTGGTGAAATTTTTGGTGTCATCATGTCATTTGCAAATAATGATACTTCAACAACTTGTTTTCCTATTCATGTTCATATATATATATATATATATATATATATATATATATACATATATATATATATCCCTCCCCCCTTTTTTCGCCTGGGTGCTTATCCTAATGTCAAACACAAGTGGTGATACTGAACATCATTTTTTTCCTGTTTTAGAGGGAAAGCTTTAATTTTTTTCTCCATTTAATATGATATTGGCAGTAAATTTGTTATAAATGACTTTTATCAGATTGAGATAAGATCCCTCTGTAACTATTTCCTTCAGTGTTTTTTATCAGAAATGGATGTTGGATTTTGTAAAGACTTTCTCTGAGTCTCTTGGAATATAATGATTTTTGTCTTTCTGTTTACATGATGTATTACATTTATTGATTTGCATGTTTTGAGTCACCTGTGTATCTGGGGTGAAAACTATTTGTCATGGTATATTATCTTTTTCATGATTTGTTGCATTCCCTTTATTGAGGCTTTTTGAATCTATGTTCATGAAAGAGATTGGCCTTATTTCTCTTTTTTGGTAGATCCTTGCCTGGTTTTGGAATTGGGGTTAATGCTGGCTTCCAGAAATTATTTTTGGAATATGCCTATCCTTTCAGATTCATTAAAGAATTTGAGGAATATTGCCATTAGACATTCACTGATGTTCTTGTAGAATTCAGCAGTGACTCCATTCATATCTGGATTTTTCTTAGTTGGTAGGTTTTTCATTATTGCTTCAGTGTCCTTCCCTGTTGTTGGATTATTAAAGGTTTTTATTTCTTATTGGTTCAGTTTTGATAATTCATATGAATCCAGAAATCTATTCATTTCTTTAGGATTTTCAGATTTATTATTGTACAGGTTTGTGAAGTAATTGCTAGTAATTTTCTAAAGTTTGGTGGTGTCCAATGTAATTTCACCTTTTTCATTTCTAATTGTATGGACTTGGGGCTTTTCTTTTGGGTTTTTTGGTGTTTGACTAATGGTTTGCTTATTTTGTTTATTCATTGGAAGAACCAGCTCTTTGATTCATTGATTCTTTGTATTGTTTTAAAAGAGTCAATTTCATTAATTTATGCTGTGATTTTTTTTTTTTTATCTGTACCGGGGATCAAACTCACAAGCACATGCTTGCAAGGGAGGCACTTATGCCACTGAGCTAAATCCCCAGCCCTTATACTCTGATTTTTATAATTTCCTTCCTTGTACTAGCTTTGGATTTGGATTGTTCTTGTTTTTCTAGGACTTTTAAGTACATTATTAGATTATTTATTTGGGCTCACTCTATTTTTTTTAAATATGTGGACATCACAGCTATGAATTTTCATCTTAGGACTGCTTTGTGTCATAATTCTGGTATATTGTGTTGGCATTATCATTTATTAGTAATTGGCCTGTTTCTTCCTTGAGTTCATCTGTAACTCATTGATACTCAGATTAATAGTATTGTTTAATTTCAACGTATTTGTATAATTTCTATGGTTCCTTTTGCCAGTGATTTCTAGTGTCATTGTGCTATGATCTGATAGTATGCATATAATTTTGATTACTTTCATTTATTGGCTAGTACATGGAGTATTTTAGACAAAATTCCATGTGCTGCTGAGAAGATTGGGTATTCTGTTGTTGAGTGAAACAATTGGGAAATAGATAATAAATCCATTTGTTTGAGGGTTTTGATGAACTCTGATACTTCTTTGTTTTTTGTTTTTGTTTTTGTCCAGTTGATTTGCCTATTTGTGACAGAAGGGTATTGAGGTCTCTCATTATAATTGTGTTTATGTTTATCTGATCTGTTTATTTGCAGTAGTGTTTATTTCATGAAGTTTTGTGTACCATTGTTTGTGCATGGATGTTAATAATTATTATCTCTTCATGCTTTCTTTGCATTTTCTGGTCAGTTTTGGCTTCTATTGGACTTTATTTTAAAGAAGGTTAGCGACAACTGTCTTTTATTTTGGGATCCTCTTGCATGGAATATTGTTTTCCATCCTTTGATTTTTAGTATATAAAGTTTCAGTGTATTTCTTGTATATAGGATACTGTTGGGTTTTGTTTCCTGATCTGTTCTGCAAGTCTGTATTTTGACTGGGGAATTGAGACCATTCATATAGAAAGTCATCACTGAAATACTGACTGATTCATTGCATGTTTTTCCTATTGCTCTTCCCTCCCACCTTGCTGCTTACCTACCTAACTGGTGTATTTGTTCCATTAGATTTTTTGGCATTGTTTGCTTCATTGTCTCTATGATATCCTTTGAGAATTTTTTGGAGTACTGGTTTCATGATCATGGATTTTTTATTTGCTCTTTATCATGAAAATATTATTTCTCCATCAAGTTTGAAAGATAATTTTTCAGGATATATCAACCTGGGTTGGAAGTTGTTTCTTTCAGGACCTGAAGCATTTTACTCTCTGAAACACCTTTAAGGTTTCCTGACCTTTCAGATCTGTGTTGAGAAGTCTGCTATAATTCTTATGCATTTACTTTTATAAGGGATTTGTTGCTTTTCTCTGACAGCTTTTAAGATTCTATTCTTTTGTTGAACTTCTGGGATTCTGACTATGATGTATCTAGGAGAGATTCTTTTCTGTTTGTGGCATTTTGGGATTCTATATTCCTCACCTATTGTATATTAAATTTTTTTCCATATTTGGAAAGTTTTCTGTTGTTATGGCAGTAAACAGGCTTTTTATGCCACTGTACTATCTTCTGGTTTTTCACAAATTCTAATTGTTCTTATATTGGTGTTAAGTCATCTAACAGCACTTGAATCTATTTTTCATATTCTCTTACTTTTAAGATATCTCTCATTAATTCATCACTGACAAAAGCCCTGTCTTCTAGTTTTGATACTCTGCCGTTACATCGATCACTTCTGCTGCCCATACAACAATAGAATTTTTAATCTCCTGAATTTCTGTTTGGTTACTTTTTATAGACTCTAACTTCTTTTTGTGCTGGTCATTCATTTTTGTATAATTTTGTTTAGTTCAGCTAGCTTTTTATTGATGTCTTCTATAGACTTGATGATCATTTTATTAGGCCCATTATCTGTTAAGTAATATCTTCTCAAGCTTGCCAAGTGCCTTATTAATCTGTTTCACTGCCAACTCTGTTATACTTTCAAATAATGAGCAAGTTTTGCTTTCCTTCCTTTCAGTGCCACACAGATAAGCTGTGGAGGTGCTGGGAGTTTTAGGAGGAATTTTGTTGTCCTGTCTTCCCATGTCTCTATGTTTTTGTTTGGTTTTTGAGCTGAAACTATGAGTTAATTATAGTGGAATTATTTGTTCCTAGTACAGAGACCTCATTAGTTAATGTCTGTTTTTCCATAATGCTCTCTGGGCATGGTTAACTATTGACTTTTGCTTCTATCCCAGAACTCAACCACTTTCATTTGTTTGGGAGAGAAAGTTGCAGCTTATTTGGCTCAGTACCGAGTTCTCCAGGGATGGGTTGCAATATTGTTGATGACACAAAGACAATGCAGCTATTGGCATAAAGAGAAAACCAATTACCAGTAACAACTATGTTGCCTTGGTTAGAGTAATAAAATCATCAACAAAAATAGGTCAAAGCTAAACTGAAAATTGACATATCCTAAGAAACAATAATGTACCTCCCTTAAGCATAGAGAAGTATAATCATACTGTAAACACTAAGGCAAACCAAATATTGACCTATAGTAAATACCTACTAAATGGAACTACTTTACCTCCATAAACTACAAATCAGTATATACATCCTTCCTTTAATGATTATTCTGGTGACTAGGTGGTTAACTGAATTGGTTGCTAAATGAGAACCTGTAGATAGTATGTGCATAACGATATTCAGAAAAAAGAGTCAAAGGAAATGCCAACTTGATGATTGCTCTTATTTGCATAACTTACATGCAGGACTTTAATGTAGAACACTATAAAACGAAAGTACTGTATTGTATAGTGCAATCAGCAAAAATTGCAATAATGTCCTGTAGAAGAAACCACCCTATGAGGCCACTCTGCTGTTCACATTCTTGTGTTGTAAGTTGGAATGTGGGTTTTAAGTCTGAGTAGTGCACCTTGGTCATTAAATAAGTAGGTTGTTAAATAAGAAGTATCTGTATTCAGCAATAGCATGGAGTTCACTAGCTATCTAAAGACTGAAAAAGGCTTATAGTTATACTAGCAAAATAAAGGGATTGGGGACTGGAGAATGAAAAGAGTCAAATTTGAAAAATTCATCAATAGAGAGGGAGAAGAAGGGAGGAAACCCCCAAACCCCCAGGAAGTTCTCCCAGGTGTTGGTCTCGTCTGTCATCTGGTCTGTCAGTTCTTATTTCTACTGCCCCATGCCAAAGGGAAACAAAATATAGACCTGGGTTGGAATTGATGGATGGTTGCAGCTGGGTGGCTTGTGTGGTGGCTGCTGCCACTCTGACTAAATTTAATATTTTAATTCTTTTAAAAAATATCCTAGTTGGCCCAGTGAAACTAAAACAATTCACATGGGGATGTTAAGGGGATTGGTCTGGAATATTTTCTTCTAATCTGTCAGGAAGAGCTGGTTCAGTAAAACTCTGAATGAACTAACTTTGTTTTATATGATCATTGCTGAAAAACATTTTTCGAGTGCCTACTGTGTGCCAGGCACTATGCTGTGTGTTGAAGATTCAACACTGTGCTGTGTGTTGGGATTAATCGGAGCGTATCACCACCTGTTGATTCTGGTAGACCTCAGAGGCAAGCAGTGCAGATGAATGTATAGGCTGGTAGTTATGTGGCTAAGGTTTACCTAATTTAGTAATAGAAGGTCAGGCCTCTGAAAGCAGAAAGCAGAGACCTCTGAGAGTTCCCTCAGAGAAAGAAAGAAATAAAACCTTCTGGACCATTTCCTTTTTTAAAAAAATTATGCTAAAAATACATAATATTTATCATTTTGACCATTCAAGTATGTAGTTCAGTAGCATTAAATGCATTCACATTGTTCACATTGTGTAACCATCCATTGCTGTGTCTATATTAAAACTTTTTTCACCATTCCCAATAAAAATGTTGTGTTTATTCAGCACTAACTGTCCCCTCAACAGCCATCAGCTCCTGGTATCCTCTGTTCTGCTGTCTGTCTGCACGGATTTGCCTAGTCTCGGTTCCTCGTATAAGCAGAACAGTGCAATGTCTGTCTGAGTCTGGTTTATTTCACTAAGCATGTTTTTGAAGCCTATCCTATACATCAGAATTCCACTTTGATGTAAATATATCCATTCCATTTTATGCAGATGCATCAAAATTCCTTCAATTTTAGCTGGAAGTGATGGTACCCAACTGTAGTCCATGCTACTCTGGAGTACGGGGCAGGAGGACTGTAAACTTGAGGTCAGCCTCAGTAACCGAAACCCTGCCTCAAAATAAAATATAAAAGACTTGGGGATGTAGTTCAATGGTAGAATACTCCTGGGTTCAATTATGAGTATCCTGAGGGGAAAAAAGGACTCACTTTTGTGCCTAAATTGTATTTCATTGTCTGGTTTTACTAAATTTTGTTTATCTATTTATCTGTTGACAGAGACTTGGGTTACTCCTCTATTTTGGCTATTGTGAACAATGTAGCAACAAACATAGGTGTGCCTGTTCCACTTGCTCTCACGTTTTACAAATATTTCACTTTAAATAATAGGATAACATGTATTCCCTGCGGGTGGGTTCTGAAGGCAGCCTTCGAGCACAGTTCCCTCTTGCTTGGAGATCACCCTTTCTCTGTTAAGATTTTCAGTGAGGTGATAATGCCTTCCCATATTATGGAGGCAAACTACTAAGAGTCTGCTGACTTTTACATTTCATCTAAAACATGCCCAGAGATGTCAAGATGAGTATTTGACCAAGAATCTGAGTTGTGTCCTAGCTGTGCTGACATAGAAAATTAACTGATCTAAAAACTGATTGTCACTGACTAATATTCATATCTATGTGTGAATCTACAGCATGAAACTTAATTTTTTCTGGGAACCACTTGAGGGCACTATAAACCCAGGAAATAGAAGCTGTGGTGAATCTGCTATTTCTTTTGGAATAACTAACATCAACTCCACAAGAAATCTTAGATTTCTCCTGTCAGATCCCTAATTTTGTAGTTGAGAAAGTTCCTGTCCCTGTGCCCAATGCTATATTCCAAAGCCACCAAGTAAATTGATAAATACTAGAGCTAGATCTATGGTCACTGGACTTTGTATTTCATGTCCTCTGATTTTAGGGTACTCTTCTTTTATATCAATAATTTAGTGGAAATAATTTGAAATATATATCAATTATTTTGGTGTTATAAGCTATATATGATGCAGTGGTACCTATATATTATGCAAATTGCACAAGTAAAGAATCTATATAACTTCAGCATGAACCAAGACATAATAAACTTTAAGGATACCCATACTTTATTAGTATTGGATCTGTAGCTAGTTGTGGCATACATTCTAAGGGTTTTATTTGTTTTCCTTTTTGTAAGATATTGTCTTTAAGTCATGCAAGGGAGGCCTGTGGTATGCACAATTTCCTTTTTCATGAAGTATGTTCATGTGTCTACATGTGTCTGTTTGTGTTGTTTGGCAGTGGGAGGTTTTAAGAGAAAAGGAGATGCTAAAGAAGTATACAAAGTTTTCTTTGCTCCATTGTAAAGTCTCTGAAACTCTTGGAATCAAATCTTTCACATGTGAATTAAACCACTGTAATACCTAATCATTATAACTAGGTAATATGTATGAAGAACTGAATTTTTTGTGAGTGAATCGGTGATTTAAAATAATGGTTCTTAATCTAGTTGGAGAATACTATGTTTTAGTTCAGATGTCTTTTTTAATAGCTAATATTTAGAATCCAAAGGGCCCAATCTCTTTTCTATTCTTGTCCCTTATTTTGATGACTGGCTCAGGTCTGGTCTCCCCCCAGGGGGCAAGCAAAGAAAAGCAGAATTAGTGGGACACAATCCTCACCCCTGCAAATCTTTTACCTCCTACCGCACTTGCAGTAACTGGACAGCATTGGTGGATGGGTGTATTTGTGTGCCTGGCATGGGGGTGGGCCTTATTTGTTATATTTTGACTACATAAAGTTGCCATTTTCTCCCTAAGGCTCTTGGAAGTGGTTTAAGAATCCTTAAAGACAAATGACAGTTTTGAAGGCAATTTTAAGACCATGGGAGCTATCTGGCCATGTTTCAAACTGACAAGAGCCTTCCTCAGTGCCTCAATGTTCAAGAGTTTTCAACATAATAAAGATTGAGTCTTCCTTATCCACAATGCATGGGATCAATGTGTTTGAGTTGGAAATATTTGCGTAAACAAAATCTTAGGGATGGTACCCAAGTCTAAACACAAAATTGATTGGTGTTTCTTATACACTTTATACACACAGTCTGAAGATAATTTTATACATTTTAGTGCCTGCACTTGGACCTGTCCTCTGAGATTATGTGTGGAATTTTGGTGCTAAAAAGTTTCAAGTTTTGGAGATTTCAAGAGATTGAATTAGGAATACTCAGCCTGTATTATCAAATAATCAGAACCGTCTATGGCATGCAGGCCTCTTCCCCAGCCTCTGTGCTCAACCTACTTCTTGTTTGAAGTGGGGTTCATTTGTAAGTTGCCTTGCTCACTGTTGTAAAACATTTAGAACAATTTTTTTAGAATATGTAAAATGTTTGAAAAATAGGGGCAAGAAAGCAAAGAATTAATTAAGACACTGCAAAATACGTATATACCAGATGATTGTAGGGTACAAGGCTGTTATATGAATTCACTATTGGGTGAACATTGAAAACAGTATAGAGTTGATCTTGCATTGGTCAGGATACTGAAAAATGATGGATAAGATAAATACTTGTACTGCAGTGGGAATTTTATTTTACTATGCAGACATGCACTTCACAGAGTCATTATATAGGAAAAAATTTGACTTTGGAATTGTGAACCCTGGCACGGCTTTCTGCAAGTGCTGCACTCTCACTGGTGTGTGGCTTATGTAATTAATTTCCTCATATAATCTCTGTAAGAAAAGTTAGACAGATAATGAAGCCACTTGATCCTTTCATGCTCATTACAACACATATTCATCAAAATATAACACAGGTAATTCCCCATTTCCCTAGCAGTTCGTACTCCCTTATTGATTTGAGTGTTTAAGAAGCCAGTCATGTTATTGGCTGTCCCAGGCATTCAGCAAAACTCTGTGTTTGTAAGAATGCATGAGAGCTGCCTTTTTTCAGATGGAGCCTAGCCTGTATCAGTTTACTAGCTCCCTGTGACATGACTGAACTAATTTTTCAGATGTTTTGAATGGAATATAGAAGACTATTGCTTTACTAAAAAAGCAAACATGAAAACTCTGAGCTTTGCAGTCAACTCCTATCAATTTCCCTTTAATTACCTCCTGAAGTACCTGTTAATGACTCATTAGTTGTAAAAATAAATTATAGGTACTCTGCAACCCTGTTTGTAGTTTATTTCAAGTGGTTTTTAAATTTTTTTTTTTCAATTTGGTTACACCAGGCACATGGGCATGTGGCAGTAATGCAGGAATGTGAATCAAATTGCTTTGTAATTTTATGTACTTAATAAAGGGTACCACAGGGCTGTGTGCGGATGGGGATAAGCTTAGGTAGAGGAAAGTGCTTTAGGACAAAAATAATGTGTTCTTATACCACACTGGCTGCTACATTCTGTTGCATGACATTTATGCTCAGCAAATAGGCCTGATAGGCTTTCAATTCTGTTTTGCATGATTTTAAATACGCAATGGCTCCTTTTCACACATAGCCTTTGAAACGAGCTTGAAGTTGTAGTCATCTCTCACAGATAAAATATCATAGTGAGTTTCAAACTTCTAAACAAAACCTCTTTTTAAGTAAAATTGCAATGGTATTCTAATATGTAAGGATAAGAGCAGAACAGTTCTTTTTGAGAGGTAGAATGAGACTCTCAGAATCGATGTCCCAAAGGGACATCACTCGCTTTTTAGTGTGCCTTTTTGGGTGAAAAGCAATTAATTACAAAGTGTGATCAAAAGATATGGTGACTGTTTAATTGAAAAATTTATTATAGTAAAGACAATTCCAATTAATTCCCCTCAGAATGCTGCCCTTGCTTTGAACACACGTATCCTGTCATTATTGCCACTTTCTGGAGCAGTTCTGGAAGTCCTCTCTCTTCAGTGTCATTAATTGCACTGTGGTGACCATCTCAATGTTCTAGGTTGATGTGACACATTTAGCTTTCATGATTCTTTGACTTTGGGGAAGAGCCACAAGTTGTAAGGTGCCAGACCTGGTGAATATGGGAGATAAGGATCTACTGTGATGTTTTTTATTTGACAGAAATTGCTGTAAATATTTGATCAATGAGTTGAGGTGAAAATATGGTGAATGTTTAATTTAAAAAATTTTTATAGCAAAAGACATATTCTCATTAGTCCCACTCAAAGTACTCAAAACTCTCCCCTCACTTTCAACACAC